>JANHGB010033436.1:0-17198 GCA_026283785.1 Coracopsis vasa
CCCCCACCCTGCTTTTTGAATGGACCTGAAGCCCTCACAGGTCCTCACAGGAGATTTCTGTTTAACAACAACATTATCTTGAAATTACGTAATGCCTTATCAAGCAGCACATCTCAGTGCACCAGCAATAACAATGATTTAACTACAACTTTGGGAATTTCGTTAGAAGAGAGCTGGAGCTTATCAAGTGCTAACCCTCTCTTGCCTTGCACAGGGGCGAGGGGAGGAAACGTGGATGCTCTGGAGCAACTAGCACAAAGCCCCAGCCTGGCCCTGTTCAGAGAGAGGGGTTGTTCTTCTGGAGAGAGCCCTCTGCTCTTTTGCAGGGGAGAGCACAAAAGAGGACCCCTTTTTGCGTGACCTTGATCGAAGTGGCAGCAAGGATGAGCTTGGTGTCTTGTTACCCTGCATCTTTAGCCCTTGAAAAGCCCTCCTTTTCAAAATCGGTTCGTTAGCATCACATACTGTAGAAAAAGCACTATTGTGCTTGCCACCTGGTAGGAATATTTAGGGGTGTATTTACAAAGTGTACCTCAATAATAAAGTCTCCAGAAGACAAATGTATACCTAACACGCTATTTTCTGGCCTGCTCATTGTCTTTCAATAGGTTTCTTGCCTCATCTCCCAAGCCTCTTTAAATACCGCAGTCAGTTACTACTGCTTCATTCTTCATGTAAAATTTCACTAGTGGGATTTGGGGTTGGTTTCCAGTGTTTGAGGTTTTTTCGTTTTGGCCCCTCTCCTTTTGCTCCCCGGCTCTGGGTGTTGAGCACCACAGGAGCAGTGGCCCATTTTCCACAGTGGCTTTTCTTTTATCCATCACCTTTGTCTGAGGGCCTGGTACAAAATTTCTTCTAATTACCTGATGTTTATTCTTCTGTTCTTCAAACCTTAACTAATCATATAGTGATGAATGAGATTTTAAAATTAAACACTGACATCTTTAAGGATTTATACAGAACTGTAAAGGAAGGTTTCCAGATAGTAAATACGATGTTGTGTGAAGACAGAAAACCCCATAAATTAAAGCTGTTCTGTATTAATGGGAAGCAGTAAAAATGAAGGCACAATGAGATGTTACGTCATGAATAGGGGTAGCATCTTATCACAGTTAGTGTCTTCCTGCAACAGACCCCCTTGACAGCAGGAAAACAGCACTTTCATGTGCAGAATTTAATTTAGCTTCTGATGTGTAATTGCTGGGAGTCTGTGCGGCAGGCAGGGAGGTGGCCAAGCACTGCCATACTGAGCAGATTATGAGTTCACAGTATTTGCAATGGAGTATTTACTCTTTGGGAAATGGCAGGGCAGATTTCTACCACTTGTTCAGTGAGATAAATTCAATTATTCTAGGTAATTTAAAAGCCATCAATAAAAAGTTTGACGACCGACTACCAAACTTGCTAGTTAATATTTGTACAGATGACAGCTATTTGAACATAACGTCAAGCCTATCACCAAACCCCCAGTTGTCATTGTACTTTACCAGCATTTTGGGTAAACTTGCTCCCTTTAATGAGATAACTGGCATTTGAGCTTATCTTTTAGATGCCATTGTTGTTCCTTATTAATGGCAATGTAATGTAAACACAATATCACCCAATATTGTACAAGCATAGAGGGACACAGAATCCCTGCATCACGTACAGCAGTTATGAGCAACCTTTCCAAACAGTGTTTTACTGGGACCTATGCTTGGCTGTAATCACTGGTAACTTTTTTTCTTTCATGTATAGGTACAGACTTGCAAAGTAACAGTTACAGGAAGAATTTGCACATTGAACTTTATGATCATTGCCAAAGAAAGTGAGATATGTGTAACATACCCACCATACCTTCTGTTTTAAATCACAACTACCACGTTAGAAACTCACATTTGGCATCCTATCCTGATCAATAGGAATTGCACTACATCCCATAACAGCTTAGAGCAGTTTAGTACACAGTAGGTGATGTATATCAATGAAATAAAAAATGGGCTTAACATGGCTGGTTTTGGTTCTCTTGGTCACGAAAAGATGTTTAATAGACATACATAGGTGACAACTACAACCTTTAGAGCCTTATTGTTCTCTGGTTACACTAAAAGTGAATGCCACAGGAGCTAAGGGGAAGCTGCATAGGAGCACAATCTCAATTTTGAAGCTAAACCAAAGCTGGTTGCTTAACGTCTAAACAGTTTGCTGTGTTTAGTCTGGTGTTATGAGACATTATGCCATCTTTGAAAGGAACTGCATCAAAGGCAAAAAGCTCCTTCTTGCATGTGTTTCCTGAGCGAAGTCCATTCTAAAATAAATCTTAAGGAATTTGACGTTATGGCTCACACTTAATTGGATTTGCAAGACACGCATAAACGTGATGAGAATTACATCATGAACAGGCACCAAGGATGGGGTATAGTAGATGCTATCTACGTATCTTGGCAAAATTGCAAAATCCTAATCTTTGATGTAATTTCCATTAAAAGAAAACCTGCACCTGAATTACTTTTCATAGCCAGCTCTTCCCATGCAACAATAAAGCCAGCAGCACTTTCCAAGAACATCCACCTATGCCTCCTGTAGTAACATCTCTGCTTTAACACTGTTGACACAAGTAGGCTGAAGAACGGAAGATGCTGGGCTAGGTACATCTGAAGGACACCTTCTTTTTCCCTGAATTAGGTGGCTGCTTTTAGGTTCTGGCAGCTATTCTTGTTTTCATGTCAAGAGCTATCTCATTCCTATTTTCTTCCAAGGTTTCGCCTTTACCGTATTATTCATTTAATAAACATTGCTGAACTCCTCTAATACTTTCAAACACAAATTTTGAGGCATTTCCAGCCCTACAGTTGTGCCAAGGCAGGACTGATCTTTCCATCTCATCTCCTGCATGCCTGAAAATGGAGGCTGAAAAGGATTAGAAAACAAAGTGTGCTATATGGAAAGGGAAAATCCAGAGCTACCCGAATTACTTTTATGATCACTATCACATAGATTGCTAGATTTGACCAAAACTGAGACTTACCTTCTGTGAGCTTCCTGAGGTGCAAGAACACAAACAAGGTTCTGGTCACCCTCACTCTCTGGGGATTGTGGTTGCTCAGGGTGTTGGGGTTTGTGCTGACACTCAGAGCGAGCAATTTCAAAATAGGCGAGTGAATAAAGTAGTTATAACTGCAGAAAGGCATTTGCAGCTGGTCTGAATATATTTCAACACCAGATTTTTTTATGAGGTTTCTTATTACTCATGTGCACACTTACTTACCAGCACATCCCATCAGCAGAGGCTTCTAATGCAAGATCAGTTATTAATAAAATTATTAAAATACTAGGAAATTTCAAAATTGCTTGCACTTCAGCTCAGATGTAAGACCTGCATACCCTAAGTTACATTTTTAAGAGTCCTGCATATGAAACACAATATGGTTTTGATTGCTTGTTTTATTAAGTGAAATGAACAGGCTAATTAAAGAAATCCCAGGAAGTTTCTGCTTTCTGTCTCCTAGGGACAAGCCTCAAGTATCAAAGGAGATAATACTGATGGCTATAAAACACCCAAATGTGTTTATACTGGCTGTAAAATGCAGCTTATAGCTTCTATTTAACTTTCATAATATTTCCTTTTTATACCACGCTTAGAAATACATATTAAGGAATTATTTGAAGTAGTCCTTGTATATATTTGAAAAAAAATGGTAATTGGAAGTTAAAAAACAGAAGACAAGCCATTAGCAAAATAGTCCTAGGAATAAACTGTTATGATTTCATCTATAAACACTAAAAGAAAGAACAGGCTAGCCACAAAAAAAAATCTGCAAGCTACGTCTAAGTTCTGACTTCCAAAATGTCTTTAACCTTGAGCAGACGATCTCCTACTTGGAGCCATAAGCTATGCCACAGCATTGGTGGTGGTGATTCTTCATGCAATCAGTTGAGGTTTCTAAACCCCTGCATGGCTTTGAAGAATTGCTGAAGAAATTAAACCTTCTCATAAGCAACCCAAACCGGCAATTCTGAAGTGCTATGTAGAACCCACACGCTCTTAGTGCAATTATTTGATTTTCTAATACCAGAGCCCTCACAGTGATTTCTACTTTCTTAGAGAAGTCAATGTACATGTTACTGAAGCCAATCAAACATAATGATTTTAATGAGGGCATTAGTTATCCCATGCAACTTGCTTCTCAGAGTTGCATCTTCAAGGACACTAAGGGTTCTCTGAAAGACCATCCAAGTTTTAGAAACATGTAAGGGTGTTGTAAAGCTCAATAATGTGCTTTATATGAACAAGGGTGTATGGACCCTGGTAAGGCAAACTGGATCAGATTTGAAGCTGAATTTTATGTGATAGTTTAGAAAATGGACTATATGAATAAGAAGTGAATTTTGATAGTGTTCTGAGAATTTCCTGCTGTATAGACATACACAATCTAGTTATCAAGTGCCTTTTTAGAAAGAGCTTTAATGACCTGAAGATACTCCTAAGTCCAGGTCTCAAAGTGTTGAGATAGCAGCAGCGGTGGATAACTAACCTGCAGCTCAACAAATCTCTAAGAGATGTGTGTTTTCTTTCACCAGGAAGCCTTTTGAAGGAGAACATAAAACCTTCCAAACCAAACCAGAAAGCACATGCACTAGTGGTACCGTTCTGCTTTACTGCACTTACCACAGCTAACTCTGCAGCAGACAGGTAATGGCACCAGGGTGCAAAAAGCAGCATAGAATAACCTTGGAAATATCTTTCAAGACCAGCATTATCTCTTTAGGATCGTAGAGAGATGACATTAACCAAAGTAACTTCAAAGAGCTCAAGGAGATTAAAGATTTTCCTCTTAATGATTCTAAAGTGTTATTGAAGGGATCAATAGCTTTTCCTGTTAAACAAGCTGTTCAAATCAAGTATTCCTGGAGAGGAGATAAACAAATCCTGGCAGTAATAGTGAGATTTAATTAAGATTTGAGATTTTCTCTATTCATTAATTGATCTGCCAGTCTTACAATAGTTTCAGCGAGCATTAAGTTTACAACAGTAAGATTCCTTATGAAAAGACAAAATCACCTGATTCCTTCTGAGCCAAACCCCATAATTTACTATATGGCTCACACAAAAAGAAATCTCTTTTCTGTACCTGATGTCGCTGTTTTCTTCTGGGGGAGGAGGGGAAAGGAAAGGGGAAAACAAAATTATTTCCCCTGTCTTTAATAATAAAATAATTACATCCCATGGTTGTGCACATTTCCTTATTGTTAACCAAGACACGTGGAAAGCCCCTCAACACAGCAAAACTGAATTAGTAGATATCCAGGTCCTAAACTGGCAATGCCAGAGACAATTACTAAGACTTGGTGACTTCTCAGCTGTACATGCAGCAGGTTTAAATGAAATCAGAGATCACTCAACTGATCTTGCAATCTGGCTTGCACATCACCTCACCACATCGGATCTGGAATTCAACCTCTCATATTCAATTGTAAAGTCATGCAAATTCCCATTCAAATGCATATATAGGAAACTAATTCCTGGTTTAGTCCTTCCACAATTCAGTTCTGAGTGGTAGAAATGTGACACTAATGTTTTCAGCCTGTGCAAATGCAATGACTTCAGAATTCAGTTTATCTGCAGCAGCAAGGCACTGATAAGATGAGCAGTTTCCAAATACTTCGTTGTTGTTGTCGTTTTATCTTAAACCCCAGTAAGTCGAGGAAATAGGTGTTGAAAAGATGCAACCAAGCAAAGCTCTTGGGCAAACACTGTACAGTACTGCATGAGCTGGGGAACACAGGCTCTCACCATTTCTGTGTGGGCTGCAGCAGTGTTTCCACTGCCAGTTTGCTGCTTGTTCTTAGACAGCAGCTTCTTTGGTTCACCAAGGGAAAACTGCTCCTTTCTGCTGCCAGATGGACATATTTTTAAGAAAAGTGTGTCTTAAACTGTTTTAAGTGAACATGGAAATAAGAAATCCAATTCCTTATTCTCTGAGGGTATGAAAATCAAAAGCGTCAGTCCAGATTATCATGTTGTACAGCATTAAAATGAATTTCCTCTTTATAGCATATAATCATTACTCATATAAAGACAAAAATCCCCATTAAAAGTAGCATTGCCTGTGCCCTGTCCAGCTCTTTGAAGGAATGAAAAACATGTAGGCGCTCTATCCTGATTCACATTTGTATTTAGTTTGATAGCTTCAGTAAACATAGATGCAAAGTTCAGGTGGATCATTACTAATCAGTCTGGTTTCACTATTCTTTCTCCTTTCTTTCAAGGTTTGATCACATGGCCACTTGCTCTTCAGATTTCTTTCTTTCCTGTGCACACAACAGAACACCATTCTTCTGCCTGTGAAGTATCGCCCTCTTCAAAGCATCCTGCTGCTCTGAAAACCTGAGTGTGAAGGGCAGGTGTGGCCCCAGCGCCTGCGAGACTGCAGTTGGTACTCAGAGAAAGCCACTATTGTAGCTTTAAGAAATTTTCCCACATCTAAGGATTTCCTCATGTATTTTTAGCTAGGACAAACAAGGCAGATCTCTTGATGCTTTCCAGACTGTATTTGCCAACACTCCACAAACCCTTCCTGTTCCGCCTACCTAAACATGCTTCCATGACAAGTTACTCCCACCTAAACCAGTGCTGCTCTAGTCCTGTTTCTGCTTCCTCCACTTTCCTTGCAGCTGCACTGGCTGATGCCCAAGCAATGCCTGGGTAGATAACTAGCATCCTGGAGGGCCAGATGAGTGCAGAAGTGTCAGCGCATCACGGCAAGGGAAGCAAGCCCACAGCAGGGTGAACTCTCAGATGACCCTTTTCATGAGCTGTGCTGTGAGTGCCCTTGTTAGTCAGGCTCTTTGCTGCAGTTTACTCCAAATACCGTACAAAACAAGAATCAAAATAAAGGATTTCTTTATCCATCCACAAACTTCTTCACAGCCCATCAAATTGATGTCATGCCATCTTCATTGACTTCTACAGTAACATCAACAGGACAGATGATAAGTTTTCTGCATCTCAGAGACCCTCAGTCTGATTACAGCCCTGGCAACCAATGCAGCGAGCATCTTTCAATGGAACAGGGTAACATGGACCAGTAGATGGAGAAATTCAAATAGTACATGGAAAAAGCAGGCCCATAAACAACAACAAAATCCGTATCACAATCTCAAAACAACAGGAAGATGACACACTGCAGAGCTTGCTTCAGTCAGCTTTGTATCTAAAGCCAGAGTATCTATCAGTGGTTGCTGTCTCCTATTCCCAGTTTACATTGATGAGTAAATTTAAGTGTAGTTACGGGTATTTATTATTTGTTCTCTCTGTACAAGCAAAGTCTGTTAGTCAGCTCTAGAAGCCGGTTTATGGCAGTTGCTCTTTGGGGCATCTAATTCTAGAGACCAAATTTTAGTTTTGATATGTTTTTATTTAGAGTTTATAGTCTTCTGTAAGGAGTTGAGTAGGCAAATAGTGCTATGAAGAGGCTTATACCATTCCCTGTGAGTTAATTAGAAGAGCAGAGGGAATAGCTTCCCTTTAGCTCCTTGGAGAATGATGAACCAGAGGGAAAAGCTTCCTACCAGCAGAGTCAGTGAAGCAGAGGTGGCTTACAGCAATTTTCAGCAATTTCACACCAGCCGAATTAACATTTGTGGATTTTAGTATGAAGCAACAGTACGGTGCAGCCTGCCAGTGATGCATGAAAGTTTGTTCAATGGGGAAAACACTACCTGTGCAAGGCCCGCAGCAGAGGACGGGCTGGCGTGCTCAAGCAGTGGGGCAGCAGGCAGTGTGGCATCCCAGCTGATACAGACACAGACCTGGGGGAGCTGTCCCTTTCCCCAACCTCTCTATCTTCCTCTCTCAAGAGCTTAATGTACTGTAAAATGTAGGATAACAGGGAAACTAATACATGAAAACTTCGTGTCAATATAAAAAAAGTATTTGCCCAAAGTATTCAGCATTTATTTACCACTAGATGGCATTTTGTCCCTGAGAAATTAGAAACTCCCAGGTTTCAAATTACTTGCTACAGACAGCAGGAAACAGTAGGAAATGGAATTACTTACCTCATTCGATTAATAATTTATTATCCATTGTCTTGTATAAAGCAAGATATCGCACAAGACACTTTGCAAATATAGACGTTCCCTTCATTTAACTATAGCTTGTGACTCTTCAACCCTCTGCTCAGTAGGTCAATAGGCAGGGGTTTGAGCTGCAGTCAGCACTTACCAAAAATCTTTTCCACACTTTAAAATGAAAGACAAATGTAGGCCATTTGAGCATTTGTAGACTTTGAGCATGCCACGGATATCTGCCAGAAACACCTTGCTCCAGTAACTGTACACAGTATTTCCTGTGTTATTTTTGGATTAACTCTTAATACAGATTGCAGTACAAAAATAATTCCTGTTCAGGAGTAGAGCTGTTACAATTTGATTATTATTATTAAATAATAATTCCATAACATTCACTTCTGAATTCTACACTTTGCACAGGTTCATTTTCATTTCACCTCGTACAAGCTGTGTCAAATGCCTTATATAAATATACTTAATTTAATTTTGCATGTATAGAAATATACACAATATTATGAGAATATTTTTTCATTAGATCATCATAAGTACTACTCCTCTGAGTATGCAGCTTCTTGTTTAACAGTTCATTGCAGCAAAAATCGGCAATGAGAATTATTGACATCATTTCACACTGAAATTCTGAAAGAAAAAAAACTCAAACCCCCAAAAACCAGAACAGAGCCCAAAAGTTGCAAGTATGCTCTTTGAAAAGCAATTAAGTTTTGTGTGTAATATAAACCCAGAATATGCTGTATATGTAATACACCAACATGCTTCCAAAATACATTACTTTCAAGTGTTTTTTAATGTAGGGTTTTTAATGCATATAAAGTCTAGGTCCCACTTGAAGGTCTCTTGCTTTTAACAGGTCTTCACCTCCACTGGTAACAGCAGCAGCAACTGCCAGTAGCTGCAGACAAGGGCAGAATGGCTGTTGGTAGATCATACAAACTGTCAGTATCTTTCAGGGTGGAGGATTATGACAGCACTCGAATCACCTATAAACACAAAATAATGGATTTCTGAGCACTTGAACTGTAAAATTGAGCAAATATTCAAGAAAAAAGCTTCCCTGCTTAGACTAAACTACAGTAAGGCTCTAGGTATGACAGTGACTTCCGAGAAGTAACTCTGGGCCTTAGAAAGAAATGCCATGTTGAATTAGAAGGAAGAAAGAGAGCTCATCACTGGATCACGATGCACAGAAAGTCTGTGCACCACTCAAGTTTTCTTTGACTAAATTATGTCTACTGACAGAAGCATAGAATGGTGATTAGCAGCTGGCTAAATCAGATCCTGCTCTCATACTTGCTTGGGTAAGCCTCATTATAGAAGGAATCCGACTTCACTAAGGAAAAATTAATCTTCACCTCTTCATAAAACAGGCTGAAGTTTCTTTGAAGTTGTTACTGTAGGGAAGCTGCTTTGCTTTAAGTCAACTGTTTTAAGAAATGGTGTGCTGCAAAATTTGAAGTGGCTTTGGTTTAGTAAGTGCATACATGCACTTTTAAATTCAATTTAGCCTAATACCATTCTCCAGCAACATGAGCTGGACTGAAATAAATCCATAGACGTGGCAAACCAGAACTTTACAATGTCTTAAAACTTGTGTTTATAACAATCTAACTCTGCCAAAGTGGTGACATTTTCTTGGGTAGACAAGACCCACAGGGTTTCATGCACCCTCAGAAACATGCTTGGGTGCCTGGCATATTGTAAAGGGCAGTTACATTAAGCAGGGGGGTGTGCCCTTATCCCATAGCTGAAAACAACAAAATCTAAACTAGATGTGAAGTTACAAGGATAGGTAAAGATCATGCATTTCTTTCCCAAAACAAAAGGACTTTGCCAGACATTTGAAACAAGGAAAAGGCCAGAGTCTGTGTAACAAACTGGCACTTACACTTTAAAGAGGCTGTAGAAAGGAAGCATCCAAGTCAGTATAATGTGTTTCCATCTCAAGGAAGCCAGTGCTGTGCCATTTGATTGGCAGAAGTGACAAATACAACTGTGCTGACAACTAAGAAACAGCAGACCACACAGCTGCATGGTGACTGGAAAAAAGCTCAAAGACCTATGGCCAGCAGCCTTCTTACACAGCAGTCAAGAGAGCACTGCATAATTTATAGAAGGAAAGAGAGTTAAGGCCTATTAGAATCAGAGCTCTGAAAACTTTGGGTAAACAGAGATGGCACAAAGAAATTTTATATATTCACACATACGTGAAAGTCATAAATTGTAAACTTAATAGCTTAAGATTCATTAAATATTCAACAAAATGATCAAGTGCTCAAAATGTTCCTATCATCCAGTGAAATATACAGCATCTGTTCGGCATTTACAAGGATTATATATTTTTTTTTCAGCAAAAATCATTAGCCCTTTAAAGCAATTCTGCCGAAAGGGAGGACAGAAAGCTGAAATATTAGCCTTTTGCTTGTTTTGAAATCATAACCGTGCTGACTATAAAGCTTGTTGGCATTTTATAGGCAGCTGGAATGACTGCACTATACATTATATCGCCTTTAAGAGTATCTTTCTCAACACAGAGTTATGAATAACAGGATGTTTACACTACTTACCTCAAGTGAGATCAAAACATTCCTACCATCACTGTAAACATTTTGAAGAAATAGATCATCACAGAACGCATCTTTGTGTCACAGAGAGTGTCAGAGAAGAGAGCTCGTATAATTGAGCAGTGAAGCACAGCACCTTCCAGTTCAAGGGAACAGTGGGCAAATGATGCAGAGTTTTTTTCTCTCAGTTTATTCAGAAAGGCAATTTCTTTTGTTTGCTGCTAAAGCAGAGGCCTCGCTCTCTCTTTGCTTGTCTCCCTTTTCTCCTGATTAGAATCCTAGACGTAGGACCCATCTTATTTTTAAACATGAACAAATCAGTGGGCTTTTTGAAATCCTTGTTTCTAGAACGCGTCAGTCCACTGGTTTACCAAAGACAGTATTTTTGCCTTCTGTAATGGCTTAGAACAAGTGATTCAGCTAAAGGAAATACTGTTTATGTACCATGCCAATACTGACTTGCAGTGAAAAAAAAAAAGAGTGGCTACCTCTTAGGCAGTGGGGAAAAAAAAATAGGCATTAACTTTAACCTGACAGGTACCTAAACACCCCCAGCAGACTTGCATTCATTGCATGCAATCAACCTGGGGGCAGACAGTATTAAATGGAGTTGTAACAGATCCTGTTTGTGCTTTGAAGTATTAAGCTAGCCCTACGTGAGTTAGGCAAGAACCTGGTTACCAGCGATTCTGTTCTTCTGAAGGTATCTGTGTGACACCTCAGCACCGACAGATCTCCCTAAGCTAGAGAGCACTGTCCTTTAAGCTCATTAATTGTAAGCTGGAGTATCACCAGGCCCTGCTGTCCAAAGTGGTTACAAATACTGCCTGCTCTCTATTCTACTTTGTTTCTGCTATTGGTATTAAAACCAAACAAGCACAAGTTCCTAGAAGCATGACGCCTTTTCTTAGCTTCAGGCTGCTTTCTTTCATGCTTGTTACAATTTCAAATCGGTCTATGCAACTGATTTAAGTCAGTTTAAAGTCTCTTCACCTATGGATTAAAAATAACAAGCATACTTGAATGATTTCACAACACTTTTCTAATTGACCATTAATTCCCAGATAAAATTCTGGGAAATTAAATTATAGGTAGTTTATTAAACACCTTAAGAACCTTCTCTCCCCTCCCTCCTCTTCCCCCAAAATGAATAGGAAAATGCTTGGAACAACATACACCCTAATTATAAAAATATTAATAGAAGAGGGATAGAGACATTGACCAAGGCTTAAGATAATTACACAAATTGAACCAAGTTTGTGTGCCCTGTTACTCTATTGACAGCCGTGTCATTAGATGATAACTAACCCCACACCCAGGAAATTAGAAACTCTTTTCAAAGATACATTACCCTTTGCAGAATTCCGAAGCCACCAGCATAGAAGCTGCACTCATAAGTTGTGCAGAGCATCGGTAAGGAAATCTTTCGCAACACTAAAAATCCCATACTGGAGATTCGGGTTATCCTTCCAGACCTAAATATGTATTTTGTAATATATCTTGTTCTAGGAAGATGTAAATATCAGGATTTCACAGGCTTCTTTTATCTATTTTAGCTGGAGACGACAAGGTACACAGCGGGCACAAATTCCTTTCCTAACTACCAAGTTTTTAAAATGAATGTTTGCTGTAGGGTTAACGCAACCAAGGGGGAGGCAATATGCAAAAAGAAGAAATTCCACACTAAATAGATAAGCACTTTCAGGGGCTCATCACACAAAGAAAAATATTTTGACATGGAAGAAAGTGAAGAAAAAAGAAGGTCAAGATCTCAAATTCCATGGGGGAAAAAACCCAGGTAATATTAAAAACTGAAATTAAAAGGATGGGACACTTACTATTGAAGAATATAAAACTTGAAAATCCAAGTTATTTCATGATAGTGTCATCTGGACCTACCCTACACAGTGTTACACAAGATGGGGTTAAATAAATCATACCTGTATTACTGTTGATACAATGGTTAAAAATAAACGTGAAAGAAAAGACTGCCGTAAGCCAATCTTACACTCTCTGTTCTGCAATGTAAATGAATGCAGTTCAAATTATTTCTCTGCTGAGGGAAGCAACAGGCAGCATATAATTGCAAACAACCTTCATTAGACACATTGTCATGAGTATATTAATCATGTCAAGAAGCATTGCTGAGGTTTTCTTCTGTGCAATTTAACATACCTTACTTTATTAGGATGCACTTAATTTCACTATGTTTTCTCCTCATTATCATTTATGATGACCAATTAAAATGTTTGTGTCTGTCTCTAAGCAAATTATTTCTGTAATTCAGGTAGCTGAAATCACTGCTCATCCAACACTTGTGTCACCTTGTTCCATCAGTGCAATATCTTTCTTTGCCTAGCCTCTATTAGCATTTTAAAGACAAAAAGCTTACTTTGGTTGGATATAGGTAGAAAAACAGGTAGAAGAACAGTGCAGACATTAAAAAGTGGGTTTCCCTACCCTCTCCCCTCAGGCTGCACTGTTATACAGCCTCCATGGTCTTTTCCTTGGGGCAACAAGCATTAACTCATGTAGGCAGAAAAAGAACAGTGAAGCAACTGATGCCTTGGGCATTATTCTCATTCTGGGCTTAAAGCTGTGTGCAGCTCAACTGTGATTTCCTTAGGTCAACACATGCAATAAATGCAAGTGCACAGCAACTTCACCCTTTTTCTTTCTCCAAAGCCTTCACATCAGGGTTCTGTCAAGAGCTTTTTCAAATGATGATACAACAGAATGTGCTTCTCCATATGTTTCCAACATCCGTAAACAAACCCAAACCATTTTCAGTGTTCTCAAAACTCAAGCGTGAGGGCATTTTTTTTCTCAGCCTCTCACAACACAACTGTGAGCAGTTCATCTGCCAATACCTGCTATTTCCTGGTTTCATGTATATTAAGGTAAGATGAAGATATCTGGAAGTTAGCTGAAAATTCAGAAGGCGCTGGAGCTCACTGCAGAGAAATGGAATCTGGCTTATTTTCTATAGAAGAGTATGTGTTCTTGTTTACATAACATTACTTTGACGTTACAGTAACAACTTCCAGAAAAACACTGATAATTGCAAGGATGAAGAAATGTCTGAAGACAGTGCTGCCTTTTAGAACAATTATAATTTCATTAAAATAGGAACATAACTTAAAGATAGATTTTATTCTCTTTGATGATTTACTCATGCAAACTGCACATAAAAGAAAACAGTACAGTTTGTGAAACATGTCAAATGTAAAGACCCAAAATGCTAAGTACAGAAGTAGTGTGACATACGTCTCGAAACGGAATCCATGGTAGTACGACTAATAACTTTTGTCTATTTGCTGAACACAGATTTTAATGGTTCTTTTTCCAGCCCCACTGTTAAAGTCATTAACTGTTTACACGTCTCCTATACACGTATGTAGACTTATTTTACAAGCGCGACAGTTTTGTTATAAAAAAACCTCCACTTATATAAATATGATTTAAAAGCCTTCGTGTTTAGGAGAGCAAATTATAATATAATCAACGAGGCCTTATCTAGTCCACCAAAACTACAATGAAAAGTGACTGCATAACTTTCTTGCAGAATTCACATTTTGTGCCTTTGTAACTGATTTCCTTCTCACAAGAGGTCCACTGTACTTCACCATCCTGGAAACACTCAGTAACTGTTACAGCTTTTTATCTTGCAATTGGGAAAGTAAGACTTTTAAACACATGAGGTTATCAACTCAACTTTCTTAGTTTTAAAATACAAAATATTTAGAATCCCTATTATTTTCATGCTTAAAGCCCTGCAACGATACATATATGACTTAGATACTTCTTTGTCCAGTTTTCATTATAGCATGGTTGTATATATATTGCAGAAATTATGATTTTCCTGTGGATCAATTACATTTTTAGATTTCAAACTGAATCAAATAGAAACTTGATGGCACTGACACTTAAAAACACATAGTATAATGTGGAGAAGGAAGAGCAAATGAATTACACAACCCATTATAAATGCATTAAATCTTTGTTATATACATAATGGAATCCTGCTTTACTGCCAGTTGCTACTATGCATCTGTTTTTGCTATTATACAAAGTTTTCCGACCTGAAAGCACACATCGACTTTTTTTAAACAACTTAATCTATTGTAAAATATTGTACTGTATTTTGAACATGATTACAGAATCAAAATAGATAATGGCACATTTAAAAAACTCAGTATCCTACAGATGATTGGATAATGAGAAAAAGTGTACCTACAATCATCTCATCAGAAACAAACTACATCATGGAATGTTAGTTATCCAAGTTCGCACAGTAAATAACATTTTAAAACTGCAATCACCTATCAGCCAGCATCACATTGAAGGCATCTTTAAACATTCAAGCAAAAGACTGCTGGCATTAACTACTGAACCATTCTCACGCACACACCACACACACCACATTATAATTACATTGTTTCCAAGATACGGTAGATACTGATTTTTTTTGTTGTTTTTCAGGTTTTTTTTCCACAAGAAAGGTATCAAAATTTTTGCTACTAAAAGATGACAGTGCTTACACAAGAATTAAGTACAAGTTAGCTTGCAAATACAAGACAATGACAAAAAAAAGTCTTGAGTTGTCTGAAGAAGGATTTTAGGCTTTTCTGGCATCCAAAACCATGAGTAAACTCCTTAATCTGCGACTCAAAAAACCACAAAATATCAACCTACTCTGGAATACCAAGTATTCCACATTGGATAACCCTGTATTTTACAATATGCTTACTGGTTTCAGCCTAGCAACAAAGGGTAATTATAGATATCTATTCTGACTGGAGAAATAAAGCTCTCCTCCCCCCAGAATGAAAGTGTTGGAGGGAAAAAAAAAACAAACAAAAAACCAAAACCACCTGACATCAATAATAAAAAAAAAAATCAAATTTATTTCGTAATGATCCTCACCTAGGATAGGTATGTGCATAAGAGTACTGTATCTCATATACTGTACTGGCCCTATGAAACAAATTAAAATCCTCAACAGTTAAAAAGCCAACCAAAAAGCTATACAGAAAACAAACCAAACAGTTTCCCCCCAATGTTCTTCCTCTCATAATGTGCAAAACAACAAAAAGGCAAAAAGAGTAAAAGCAAATTTACTGTTACTGTCTTTCTCTTGCCTAGTGCTTTATGACCTTGCTAACGTTACAAAGTCAATAGGGACTATGCAGAACTTTGGTATAAAAATGTCACATAATATTACTATCACAGTCATGGGGATGACCTTTAGTAAATTCACCCCAATGTTTGTTGAAATAATATCAAATTAAAAATGAAATAAACCACATTGTACTGTACACACACTTTACACATTAAGCACAAAAAATAACTAGTAAAACTAATACTTAAAAAAAAAAAAAATAGTCTTTTGCAAAGAGACCAGAACTGGTGTTCTGTCTCATCTGCACCTGCCAATTGTTAAAGCCAAATTTAAGTTGGAGTTTTAAAAATGAACAATTTTAAGCTACAATTTCTCCTAGATGGAGACTGGTCTTTTGTTGATTTCCCTTTAAAGTCACAAATGTATATCTAAAACTGATGCAATGCCAGTTTTTAATCAACTTCCTGAAGGCTGCGACTGGGAGGGAGGTGCCATGACGATCTGGGAAAGCACCGGCTCTGTGCTCTGGTCCGCCATCTGGGTGAGAACGGAGGTGGCCACTGCTTCTGCCTTGGAAGTTGAGCTTACACCATTGGAAGTGCTGACTGAACTGTGCTGAATAGCTTCCGTGTGGGGACTGCTTGGCACTGATATGTCTTCTGAACTGTCATCTTTATCTGCAGCTGAAGAAGAAAAATTAACTTATTTTTTCCCCTGGAATGCAGCCCACCATATCCCACATAACAGCAATCACCCCTCCTAAACAATTCAAATTCATAGTGTAACAGCACAAATTGCAAAACAATCTTATTTTCATTTTTAGAAGAAAATACTACTTTGTAAGCAAAAAATATGGACTGCAATATGGAATATTCAGAAAAGAACATTTTCACATCTTCAAAGTCATGGTTAAAATAGCCTGATTTCTTGCCTAGTGAATCAGCTGGTGGGTACCACATTTAATTCTAATGATGACTGCTCATGTCAATAAAAACAAGTTATAGATTAAAAATGCAACCAGATCTCTTGGTTCTATATGAATTGGCAGTCAATTTTTAATACAAGCGCCAATTCAGTTAACCCTATTCAACAGGCTTTCATCTTTGCTACACCTCTATCAAGACCTACAAGATCTCATGCAAAAAACAAGTAAGAAGGAACACATGCAAACTTTGTTAACAACAGAAAATCTAGTGCCATTTCCTGAAAAATACTGCATTCCTGAGACTAGCATATTGTTTCCCCCAGTCAGAATGAAATGGCAGTAAGTAGGACAACATGTATTGAATACAGTCTCCCCACTATAACACCTGCTCCTCCTCTTCAGAGCTGTTGTTATTCTCCTATGAATCTCATTCTTCTTATTACCATACGTTTAGATGTTTGCAGCAGAGACTTAGATTTTGATGGTTTATTTAGCCCAGAAATAAGCCTGATAGAGTAAA
>JANHGB010033438.1:0-12653 GCA_026283785.1 Coracopsis vasa
GGTAACTATAATTTCCGAGTTAAAAACTTACTGATGCTTTCAGAAGAAATGATCCAGTAACTTAAAAAAGAGATAGGCTTAAGACCTGTGAATTTTCTAGTTTATTTGAAATGGTGCCAAAAAATCTTAATTTTCTGGGATCATGATGTACATTTGCAACTCGCGAGCTGTGCTATACAGTCAATTCCTCAGAAATACGGCAGGTTTTAGTGTAAAACAAATTCAGAAAGTGCCCTCTAGCTGGATTTATGGCATTTCCCACTTCAAGTCACTGACTCTGGGACAGCAGGAGTAGTTTTCTGACAATGCTGTTTTTATGGACAATGTTAGCTGCATTGTTTCAAGGCTGAAGAAACTGCTTGAAAAACAGAAGCTACTAAAACCCAGCAATTTTCTCCCCATATTTTTTGTGCCACCTGTTTTACTTGGGTGGATAATCCTTGCTTTTCAACAAGATGCTTTGTCTTTTATAGCACACCCAGTATAGACTAGACTCAGCTCATTAGTGCATTGTTCTATTATTTGCATGATGACTGTATCATTCTCTGAACACATAAAAGCAGCGAAGGATGATGTGTTTCATTCTCTGCTAGAAGATGACACTGATCATCATGTCTTTCATTAAACACAAAAACATGACAGAGCATGAGACACCAGCAGTACTGTGGAACATTAGTAGTGGAGGCGAAGTCAGTCCAAACTCTTGAGTGCTGTTCAAGTGTCAGTGATTAAAACTCTGGAGTGATTTTTTTACAAAGAGAGAAAGGAGGAAGAGTATATTTAATTTATATTATTTATATTTAAATATATATAAATAGTTCTTCTATCTTCAGAAAAGTTCAGGAGCTGAGTCCTGAAGAGTTTCTTTAATGATTTTTTTTCATATTTTTATTACTCCCATTAACATAGTTGCCATGTGGAGAAGCGGGTCCACTGCTTAGTGTACGCACACTTACGAGGGCAAAGTTCTTGAGCCAACGTCTTTCCATGCCAGAAACACAACTGCAGAAGAAATATTTCATTATTTTCATACAGCTAGTTTTCTGCAGAGGCCTGGAAGTCTGCTGGAAAGTTAAAATGTGCAGGTAGTGAAAGTTGATGTTTGTGTGCTATTTATGACTTTTCTAAGCGCACATAAGATTGAATTTGACTTGGACTTGTTTGACTACTCTTTTGTTAAAAATCTCTTCTGACACAAATCAAGAGCCACTCTCAAACTAAAGCTCTTTTTGTGTTTCTGTGTGTTTTAAATACTTATTCTCAGCATTTAATGGTCAGGCTTTCTTTATTTAAAGCTGATCTAGCTTGTCTTGTTTTTGAGTAAAAAAACTCTCAGAAATCCTTCAAAATCTCAGTATTCAGAAAAATTATTTTTGTCTAGAGAACGAGTAAGAATCAATCTAAGGGTTTGGTTTTTTGTTTCTGTTTTGTTGTTTGTTTTTTTTAATAGCATCATTGTGTACCTCTCTCCTTATAAATCAAGCAACATCTCCATCAACCATCGCAGAATGGCCATACAATAGTAGACTTAAGAATATTATCCTACATGTACTCAAGCTCTGCTCCTATCAAACAGACCATTAAAAAAACACAGAACTGTAGTAAATGTGCTATTTTATATTTTCCTGACTATAATACTCAGATTAACCTTAATGAAAATTTGAAAAAATAAATAACACTTTTAAAATGCATGTTTAGTACCAGAATTGAAGCAAAATATGATAAGCATGCTACTTTGTCCATTTAAGGTGTCTTCTGAGAAGAGGATTAATATGTGTCAGCTCTGAAGATTTTTTTCTCCTGTTCTCCATCTTCCCTTTTTAACCGTTAGTACTTAACTGGTGGACTGAATTTTCACAGCACTAAGAGTCTCGTGGAATTTATAAACCATAGATGCTGACAGCATGCAGAAACCTGGAATAAATTTGCATTGTTGATACAGCTGAGTTTCTCATCAATATGAGATGTACTGTATTGTCCAATCAGCTTTTCTAAGCTGTTGTATGCCAAAATACCTTTTATTTAAATGTAGATATAACATTTAGCTGAAACAGAACTTGAGCACAACTTTTGAAAGCTGAGTGTTTCCACATATGAAAAAACTAAATGATTACGTTTCTATTCACTGAAGGTTATTTATACCTCAGAACTCACTGTCCTAAAAGTGCCTGTCCCATTGGAAATATGATTCAGATGCCCCGAACTGAAGAAACATTTTCCCTTTTCCTGTGTAAAATATGAAACAAAAGACAACTGAAAAACACCTCATTAAAACAGTTCCTTTGTCCTTCTTTGACAAAGTAAATTGTCTTGACGCATGGCAGTTGCCCTATGTAGGTGGTCTGTTTTATGTGCTAACCTCACAATAACCTCTGAGATACACTGCAAGTTATTTGATAGGTTCTGAGGATTCTTAATGTGTTGACAATCAACATATTGTGCAATGACAGATTTCAGGTTTTCAGACTATTAAGAGACTAAGTTTCCAAGTTCAAGAGACTTCTTTCAAAAACATCATTTGTCTTTGGCTGGTTCCACTTGCACCCGAGCTAGATGAATGTTTTAGCCAGGATGACTTTTCCTTACTGGGCCATGTTGCCTTAACCTTTCAGGAAGACACAAGTGAGTTTTCATGATCAGTTGCAGGAAGCTGATCTCATTGATGTGTAATCTTAAAATAGTCTCCTGGAGTAACTACCACAGGTAATTCTTTTCATGTTTAGTAGTCTTTGTGCATTTTACGATCCTTTTCTTACAGGCTGAATATCTTTGCATATATGGAGGCAGGCAAGGGAAGATTCTTTTGGTGAGTAAATATAGATACCGTGGGCCAAATCTTCAGTTGGTATAAATCATTCTTGCTCTACTGAAGCCACTAGAGACACACTAGCTTACTCACAGAGGAAGCAGCCATGTGTTCTTTGTGACTTTCATTTTTAGAAGCATCCTTATAGAGTTGCAAGTCTGTTTCATATCCTTGGTCCTAGGAGGGGAGCAAGCCAACACTTGAGTACATTAGACCATTTTAAATACAGTAATTTAATGATGCCTGTTAATCAGTCTGTTAACTCACATGGAAAGTCTTTACATATGAGCAAATATAACTTTCATTTGTTACTGAAATTCCATATTTTTTTATTTTTTTTTTAGATAAATGGTCTAATTTTTTTCAGTGCCAAGTAAAAGCAGAGGCGTTTTCCACCCTCTAAATCTTCCAAGCTGTCACTACCCATAGTCTAAGACAGTTGTGAGAGATGAGCTGAACTGCTTCAGGGTTTAATGTGGTCTCTGTGAGTGCTGGGTTTGTCATTGCCCAGTGATATAATTTTATTAGTTTGTACAAAGTGGTTGGGCTGGGACAGTTTGCTTGCAGACACATTCCTACTACTTATGTAGGGAACCAATTTTCAATAGCAGATAGCAAAGACAGGATGGAAATGTTCTTGCTTGAACTGGTGCCACATGACTGCATCAGACCATTGAGGGGTGAGCAAGCGACAGAGATTCTGAAGCCTTTCATCAGTCTGACATACCTGTAGTTTATCGACACACAGAAATACTGCTAAATGAGCAACAAAATGGGGGAAACCGTATGCCTGAAGGTATGCTTATGAAATTTGTTTCCCTGAGACTTAGGCCAGGAATAACCTTTAGATCATCCTAGCTTACACTCTGTTACCACAGGCTATTAAAATTTCACTTAACTATCCCTATATTCAGCCCCAAAGCTGTCAGATGGATTAAGAATTTCTGCAAGGGTGTCCAGAGAAGGAACAGGAAGGACTATGGTACTGCCAACACCTGAAGCTCTAGATGTTGCAGTGTACTGTGTATGTTCATCTCAAGAGATGAACCAAACTCTATGTTGCAAAATAAGCTTTAGAAGTCCCAGAAAAAATGGACCTGTTCTTGTGAATCTAACATCACAAGAAATTCCTTCCACATTTTTGAGCTGACAGCTGTGACGGAGCTGTGGATGAGGGTGAAGAAGTTCAAGGTGATTGTCTGATGAATGGGTCATTCTTTAGCAAACCTACAGTGTGTCTGCTAGGAACAACTGGACTTTTATCATGAATCAGCGATGAAGCATACCTGGACCATCACTGTATCTTTGACAAGGGTTAGTATTATCTCCATAGTATGGTAGGAAAAGATCCAGAATAGACCATTTGAACTCAAGTGATGTTCTAGCCCTTTCACAGGACAACTGCTGCTAGTGTTGGACTATGAATAACCCTGTTTTATAGATGTATGTGTATACCATGTGAAGGACAGAAACATGATTAGCCCTGTGAAGGGAGTGTTAGATGCTGTGATTTGCAGTCATGAACAGTGACTTTACATGTCTCTCTGTCTTTGCTAATAGACTCTTCTCAGCGAGGTATTATGCTCTTGCTTGTTTTCTTTCCCTTTCTGTGCTCTACACTAGTTTTGCAGCCTAGCCAAGTTAGAAGGACTAGTATGGCACGGGACAACATACCATACATCATAGTCATAGAATCATGGAATGGTTTGGGTTGGAAAGGACGTTAAAGATCATCTGGCTCCAACCTCCCTGCCATGAGCAAGGATGCCTTTGCCTAGATCAGGTTGCTCAAAGCCCCATTCTATGTGTCCTTGAAATTGACAGAAATGGAGCAAATGGAGCATCCTCAACTTCTCTGGGCAACCTATTCCAGTGCCTCACTACCCTCCCAGTGAAGAACTTCTTCCTAATATCTAATCTAAATCTAACCTTTTACAGTTCAAAACCCTTGCCCCTTGGCCTATCACTACATGCCCTTGTAAAAAGTCCTTCTTCAGATTTCTTGTATGTAAGCAGATATAAAAACAGACAGGAAAGAAAGAGACAAAAAATAAAAAGCCAAAACCAACCAGACAACGCCAAACTGCATCATTTTTAATCATACATTTGGAACTTGATAATCCTAAGGTCCTTTCCAATCCTAACTATTCTATGATTCTATACATCTAGATTGCAGGAGTTGAAAATGGTTGCGTCCAATGCAAATCTAAAAAATCCTTTATGTAGGCAACATTGTGATGAAGCAACAGGCACTCTGGATTGAGAAGGAGTTTCTACTAAGTTTTGTGCTGCTAAAAGAAAACAGAAGAAAGATGGGGTATGACATGACTAGGTAGCAAGCTGATCTGATAAAGAGGAGCTCATGTGAAATCATCAGCTTGTGAACTAAGTCCTCAGTGACCCTTGTTTCAGCATTGCTTCTCTTTACACAGAGCAGTCACTGAGTGACTGCACCACAGTGCTTTAATGAATATGAGATCATATTGCCTTGCTTCCTGCTCTATTCATCACATTTTATACTGCACTTACACTGGTGCTTGTAGCACCCTACACATGTGCTCTACAGAATCGAGTTCACATCATTAAGTTTTGGAACACCAGGTATTGCTTGTTCAGTATCAGCTGCTTCAATATTTTATGTCAGCTGAATGTGAGCTTCTGCTTCTTAAACGTTTTCCCACATAAGAAAAAAAAATCAAAACAAGAATATACATTTGTATTATTCTGCGCAAAACATATGTTGTAACTGATATGTTAGGCCCAATATGCCTCTTGTTGTTTGACTTCACACTGTAATATGGCTGTTAGCTAGCATTTTGAATTTTAGTTCTCAAAAGCGCATGAAATGTGAATTAATTAAGATGGCTATTTCTCATAATACAAATAAATAAAAACTATTAAAATATCCCTAATGAGGATAAAACATTTGAGTAATGTTCAAAGCTACGATAGCACTCTGTAAGACTACTGGGTAAATGCCAACTGATTACAAAAGACAAAATTAAAGAGGGTTAAGAACTATGAAATTAATAATGCTTGTTAATCTTTAGGTAAGGTTTAATAATCACTTGATAACTATTTAATTTCAATAATTCTCCATATTAAATCTAACTGAATGGTTACGTTCCCAATTTGATATTTGTGGCTTTAAACATTCTACTGGGAGTTGAGCAGCTGAAGACTTGTTCTTAGCATTGAGACCATGTAATCTGAATGGGAACCTTCATTAAGTGTTACCAAATGTATTTTACTTGGCAGTAGAAAGAGAAAGACGAAGCGCTGGATCTGAACAGAAGCCTCAGATCTACCGGCAAGTGAATGTATGTCTTCAGGGGGAGGGAGGTTGTGATCCATGCTTGATTTGTTTTGTTGGAATGAGGTACAGCAGTGAAGATTAGATACCTGCAGCTTGGGCCAACCAGTTCAAAAAAAAGTTGGGGGTGGGGTAGGGCAAGAAAGAGGGAAAGAAGTCACCAGTTGACTTCAGTGTCATTCTTTTGGTTTTGTCCTGCTACTTAACCATTCATTGCGGCTGTGAGTGGTTTCTGGTTGCAGGTTGGGTTTCATTTTCTCATTGCCTACTAAGTGCTCAACAGTAATATTAACTGGGTGTACACTATCTCTTTTCCATTAAAGAGTGGATAGAGTTTAAAAAAAAAGAAAGAAAGAATACAAAACACAGCATCTTAATTTAAATATCTGGTTTTGGGAATCCCATTTCCCTGCTTTGCTTACCAGCTCAAGCTTCAGTTTTGGTAGAACCAGTAAAACAATTGAGTCATGACTTAATACAACATTTATGGAAGCACTGATAGGGACTGATGTCCTTTTTGGCTGTGAGAGGATGTTTGAGTACTCCTGTCTTTAATCCAGTACTTCAAGTCCTACTGCAGTCAAGCAGCAGGGCTTGGAAATGGCAAATGTATTCTGCACTGCTTCTTGCATTAGCATTTGCCAGCTCAGCTTGATCTGATAGTCCTTACCAAAGACAGAGAAATGTTGCAAAGCACAGAATGCAAAGCCTGGATTTCTGATGCCATAAAGTTTGCAGTGATGGAAATCAAATTTGCAATTTCACTGGATTGTGGAACATAGCTGAAAAGAAGTAATCCTGAAAACCCTAACCTCACCCCTCCCCCCAGCATTTTTTAAAATGCTTTCTCAATTTTATGCATTGCAAAAAGCTAAGTATTGGTTCTACTCTATTATTGCCTTACTCTTTTATTGTGGCACACTGAAAATATATGAACCAAAAGTAAGCAAGTATGTCACCGAACTTGAAGAGCAGCAAAACATATTACCGGTATGACATTCTTTCTCAGGCAAGGGATATCTTTACATATTTTCTTTTCTTATGTTTTGTGGGTCTTTTATAATATCAACAACTGTCATGGTTTAAATCCGGCTGGTAACTCAGAACCACACAGCTATTCACTCACCCTCTCTTCCTTTCCTCCTCTGGGTGGAATGGGGAGGAGAATCAAAAGAATGTAAAACCTGTGGGTTGTGATAAGAACAGTTTAATAACTAACATAAAGTAAAGTATAATGAAAAGTGATAATATAATGATAACGCCAACAATAATAATAGTGATAATAATAGGAAGCAACAAAGAAAGAAAAGATCAGAAAACACAAGTGATGCACAGTATAATTGCTCACCACCTGCTGACCAATACCTAGCCAGACTCCAGCAATGATCTGTCTCCTCTGGGTGATTCCCCCCAGTTTATATACTGGTCATGACGTGCTGTGGTATGGAATACCCCTTTGGGTAGTTTGGGTCAGGTGTCCTATCTCTGCTCCCTCCCAGGTTTTTGTGCCCCTCCTCATTGGCAGAGCATGAGAGACTGAAAAATCCTTGATCAGAGTAAGTGCTACTGAGCAAGAACTAAAACATTGGTGTGTTATCAGCATTGTTCTCAGACTAAAGATAAAACCAAGCATAGCACCAGCTACTAGAGAGAAAATTAACCATTACAGCTGAAACCAGGAAAACAACAGAAAGCTAAATAGTTTAAATTACACAGTGATTAATTTTGGAGGGATCTTTTGTTACATGCAATCTTGTAAGTAAACAGCAAAATACAGCAAAATCTTGTCATTGTCATTTCAGATTAAAAAGTTGTCATGTCATGAAATTACAGAATAGGATAAAGAATTAGTTTGTTGGGATTTTTTTGCAAACATGGAACAAAAATCTTTTGGTATTATCCAGGAAGACATTTCATTCATCTCTCTTTTTCATTGCCAAAATTCCACACAAAACTTTTTCCAACTACTTTGTTTTGGCTTCCTGCTAAATGTTAAAAATCAAACCCCAGTAAAACTACTCTTTTATATAGTAAAAGATCTGCCAGCAGCAAAAATTTGAAAAGTAGATGAAATTAGCAAGTAGTCTTAGTAATTAAGAAGGAGTAATAAAAATACCCTACAGCAAATTGTTAAATTATTCCAGGCTAATAAGAAAAACACACCCTTTCAATTTTATTTCAAGAACTGGAATAAATATTGCTAGAATTCTTGCAGAAATAAGCTTGAAAACCCTGTAAACTAATGCAACGTATTTGAGAAATGCAGGTGAATATGGCTTCTACCTATCTTTCAAAAAATAATAGCAAATGATTTTTCTGTATATCACTAAGTAGCAAAGAAACCACTTTGTTCTATTATGATTTTTTTCATTGGCCTTTGCAGTAGTTGTTTGTAATGCTCCTCCAGAGCTTTTGGCCTAAAAATCGTGAAATGTTTTAAAGAGTAATTGAATCAAACTTCACAGTACTGATAGCATTAATCCATTTTATAGATGGAGAAAGTAATTTAGCTGGGATTACATTTTGCCCAAGGTCACACAACATCCTGTGTTAAAACTATGGCTAGTTCTTTGTTCATGATATTATCAGTTCTAGGCTGTCACACTAGATCAGCTAATTAAGAGTCAATTTCCATATTGTTCTTAATTGATAATGAAGTAAGCAAATATAAATAGAGCTTGACAATATTCCATGTGGAGTTTGTAATAAGAAATGTGCTACAAGGAAAAGAAAATGAGTATTAAATAAAGAAACATTATTTAAGAACATTGAAAGAAACAGAAAAAACAATATGCAAAATTCTCTGTAGTGTTTTTTCAATGTACAGATCTAGTGCTTATTCTGCATCATCCTCAGTTATGGGTTTGGCAGTGTTACAGCACCTATATTTTTCATACAGAACTTCTCCCAAACAATTTCAGCAATGAAGCAGATTCAAGAGCCATCACTGTGTTTTCTTTTAACTTTTTGCCTACAGTGTAGTTATTGAGGAAACTACAGAGAAAATTCTGGTTTTCACTTGCATTTGCATTTGACTTATTCTGCAGGTTGAACAACCCCACTCTTTGCCTTTGGAGATGAATGAAGGAAGAGAATCATCCACCTCAACCTGCTAGCCATGCTTCTTTTTATGCAGCTCAGGATATGGGTTGCAAGCCTTTTCTGGGCTACAAGCACACATTGCAGACCGTATCTAAGTTTTTATCTACCGATATCTCCAAGTCCTTCTCCACAGGGCTGCTCCCAGTTCATTCATTTCTCAATATCTGGTGCTACTGGTGATTGTCCTGACATATGTGCAGGACCTTGCACTTGGCCTTGTTGAACTTCATGAGGTTTGCATGGGATGTGGTTTCACAGTGATGTTTCTAAATGATCACAAAGATGAGGGCTGGGAGTGCACTGGAGAGTGTAATGACAAATTTATTCTGGAACAACCTATTAGAAATGCTCAGTTTAATAAGATTTGGTTGTTGGTGGTTTTTTTTGTTTGTTTGTTTGTTTTTTCTTGTGTTTTTGTGTTTTGTTTTTTTTTTTAGATAACGTCTCATTGCCTATACTGGAAAACTGAAACAAAAAAAATTTCTGTTTTCAGTATGTTTAGTCATGTTCACCAATATTTGACATTTGATCTAAATGTCATAAAAGCTAGTTATCTCTTGCCAGTGTGAAGTTATGAATAAATAATCCTGTTCACTTTGCAGGGAATACCCTTTCCCATGTTTTTCAACAATATACCTTCTGTCACTTGTCTTGTACCTGTTGGATGTAACAAGTTTTTGTTGGACATCTGTATGCATCACACCAGGGACAGAGGGAGGAGTGGAAAGCCATCCTTCTTCCAATGCCAAAATGGGCTTCATGGCAAAATGCTGCTTGCCAATGGGGTGCTTGTACCAGGGTGGAGCACACCTGTGTCAGCCCTGGGCCATACCCTCACACCAGGGCTCTGGTTCTGCACAGGAGCATAAACCTAGTTAACATAGAATTCTGAAATATCGTTTGAAAATAAGGTAATAACCATGACAAACCCCTAATCTTTCTCCTTGAGTCCTGCATGTCTTCCATCTGCAAGCAATCCCCAAAAGGGAATGAGCATTCCTGTTCTCTCAGTCTTGTGGTAACACTGGGATCTCATGTGCTAGAGATGTCTTTCCTGTCCTAGCATGCTTCTGGGGTGGTATTAATAATAATACAAGAAAAATAAGGGTGATATTATTAAGATTGTTAAATTAATCTGATTTGAAAAGGAGAGCTTGTCAGCTTTGACATGACAAAGAAAACAGGAAGTAAAAGTATGCAGAACGATTTGAGGACATGTCTGAACTTTCCTAGGCAGCACTGTCATCCCACTCATCAAGTGGGAAGCAAAAGAAGTGAAAGAGTGTTCTTTGTTTCCAAATTCCAGATTGCAGGCTTTGCTTTTAAACATGTTTCTCCAGTTTTGTCTGGAACAAATTTTTTTCTATTTTAATGTATAATTTTCCATAACCATGTAAGTAAAAGTTTTCTGTGTTCAGTATATAGTTCAAATTTTCACTCTGTTAAGGTATATAAAAAATCAGAAATCGCTGGCTACAGTAATAGAAAAAGTTCAAAGTTCATCTCATAATCATAAGCAGACGTCTCCCTCCCTCTCCTCCTCCATTCTCTCCCCCTCTTTCTCTCTCCTTTTTTCTTCCTTTTTTTTCTTCTTTTTTTTTTCTTAAACAAGGTCAGAATTAAATATCCACTATTTCTCTCTTCCTCTGGATGAGCTGTAATTTCATAATATGATAGTTTTATCAAGAACTAACAACTTTGGTTTGGCATAGAACTATATAATTTTAAAAAATATGAAGTAATAGTTTAAAGGCTTCAGCTATGAAAGGAAGGAATACTGCAGTTTAGTAAAAGCATATGTTGCTTATGGGGACCTCACAACCACATTCAAATCCAGCTTTTGCCAAATCACGTTACATTGTTAGAACTCCTTCTTTAAATTTCCCCAGTGAGGCTCATATGGCAGAATATACGTTCTTGCTATACCATATTAAGGAGGTTATTTGGCCTCTCTTTACCTTTTTTCCTGACTTTTTAGAAAATGATTATGCCAGTTAGAAATTCACAAATTGAAAGCTCCTTACATCTCTGGAATTTTTTTTGTGCCTTTTTTTTTTTTTTTTTTTTTTTTTTTTAAATTATTATTCCCGACACCAGAGTTTATAAAATTTAAAGTAAAATGGCAAAAAACTCCATCACATATACAGACTATTTTCTGTTGAGACAGCTCTGTGCTGGAAGCTGATGACTTTGTTTTATAGTGAGGCACATGAGGTGTGTGGAAATTATATTTGACTGCAAAGGAGTTTGAAATCTGAGTACAGGAACCATGAGAGCTCTACAGCTCTACAAAACTACTAGGTTTAGTTCAAAAAGCACTTGCAATTTCTCCAAGAGACCTACTAATGCATTTTTACAGGGAGACTTTTCCCGTGTTTTTTTAGATACAGGGTCTTTTAAAATTTGAGGAGGAAAGAAGTGTTACGAATGCTGTTACTGTTAGCTTACAGAAAACTTGTAAAAAGAATAGAAATGTTTGTTTTCTTAAAGGATCCACAAAATATTCTGAAGGATGTTATTTTCTGAGCTGATTTTTTAGACAGGAGGTTTTTTTTCCCACATTAATAGTAGGGTACATTTAAGATGCAAATCTAACTGAAAGCTCAGAAGTCAAATTGTTTGGCAGTGTAATGTCAAAGTGGTGCACTAGCAGACTTGGAACAGGGACACATATGGCTTTATGTATGTTCTGTGTATGCATACATACCATGTATGCTCTGTGTATGCATAGACTAGCATGTCTAGTGCAGTAAGAATGTCACTCTGATGAAATTGAGGCAATTTCAGACTGAAAATATCTAAAGTTTTGAATACACCGTTAACTCTTTTTAACTAACTTTTTGCTGGGGGACTTCCAACTCTAAGAAAGTCACATGCAGCTGGACATTATGCCAGGCTGTGAGCTCTCAGAAGACCTCTCTTGTAGTTTTCTTATGAAGTTTGGAAAGATATTGACAAAACATTTTCCTTGATCTAAAATTTCTGTATACCCATTTCATCGAGTGATATTTAATATGCTGCCTATTAAATTGAAGATCTTTGTTAAAACTCCTACCCCATCACTGGTTAGTAGAATACAAATTTTAAAAATGGCAGAACTAAACGTTTCCTGCAAACACATGATGCAAATGACTCTGTACCTTTCATGGAAAAGAAAGAAGAAAGGGCAGAAAACGCCAAAATAATTTCTGTAGTCTTTCTGGACTTGCCCTTCCCCAACAAAAGAGTTTGAGTTGATTGAGTTATGAAAAGACAAAAAGTCTTTCAGCCGCAAATAGATGACAACTTGTAAGTCCCATGGCTTTGTTGAGACAAAACTTACCTTGCAGTGAAAACTTTCAGACAACCCTATCCCATAAGCACTAGCTTCATATTCACAGATGTCCAGAAGAGTCCTGTGTGCAGGCCATTGATCTCATAAAGAGAGGAGCA
>JANHGB010033440.1:0-31676 GCA_026283785.1 Coracopsis vasa
GAACAAGATAATCTTAAGGTCCTTTCCAACCCTAACTATTCTATGATTCTATGATTCTAATTAGTGCTGCACTGTTTTCACAATATTTTTTTCTACTAATGCTTGTTTCTGGTTTTTAAATGTTAAGCAGTGTAGCTTCTATTTATTCCCTTCCTGTTTTTATTTTCCAACATAAATGTCTGCTGATGACCACAAGAGTTTGTTATAGCTGGACATTTGTTCTGACCTCGTACTATGACCTTCATGTTTTTATGCACCACTACTCTTGGAAAACTGTTCTAAAGACTATTGATCTTATGATCAAATCTTCATCCTCAAGTGTAATTGGATATTTTTAACTTCCTAATATTGCACAAAGGTAGTATCTTCTTTCACTCCATTAGTTTTTAATAGTTTCCTATGCTGCCTCAAAATTCTTTCCTTTAGGTTTTTAACCTTTTAAATATTTACAGGGCATCAGCATCTACCTTTCCCAATCATAGATATTATTAAATCAATTCTTACTGAGGGGAGCATTTAACCAAACGCTATTCTAACCCTGATGTCAGCATAACTATTTATACCTTTCAGCATGTTTTCCTGCACCATGGCCTTAGATCTTTCACTCTATTCTAGCAAATAATTATTTGCCATCTCCTTATTACTTCTGTAGTTTTTCTCTTGACTTCTTCTTGACACCAGTGTTTTTCTGAATTGAATGTGAAGTAAAAAAATTTTTATGCACATTTTGAGCTACTACAATACAAAATTCACATTTTATACCACTTTCACAAACTCCCAATGGAAATATAACTTTCAATACTTGAAAATTTCATATCTCATATGAGGGGTGGTTTTTATCTCCTATGAAGCATGGTTTTGCTGTTGTTGTTTTACATTTTTACAGAAATTAAAAAATACAGGGTTGATTAGTGGAAAAGCACAAGGCAAAATAAGCAAGAATCACAAGGAATAAAGAGCTGGAAAGGACCACAGGAGGTAATTCTGGGACCATAAGAGATAATAATACATGGACATAGACAGAACTGTTCTTCACAGATATTTAGCCTCAATACCCACATCACTGTGATTTCATCTTGACCACACATCCCTCATTAGATTATGAGAATGTCTTTAAAGTCTCTAACGAAAGAGGCTTCATAACCTAGACATTCTGCTCAATTTCCTAATTATCCCTGTAGTTAGAAAACCCCTTTACAATCTAATTTAAATATTTTCCTGTGAGTAAAATCCTATAACATGAAGATATGAAGAACCATTGATTACTGGATCGTTAGACTGCTCTCCTTACAGACTTCATCCAGTTCCCTGTATCTTTCTTGAAGTAACCCTAAAGCAAGAGATATTACCCATTTTATCACCAGCCTTAGGTAAGTTATAATAATTATCTCATGCCTCAAACACATCCTTCCGAGTTACACATTTCAGGAAAATATCTCCTGGTTTTGCCATTCAATTACAATAATTCAAATTCAGCTTTTATTTCTCTATCGCCCTCCTCCTTTCAGGTGGTGCAACTTCCTAACCAGTAATGCCTTGTTCTTGTCATTACTGAATCATTCCTGCAGTTTTGTCAAGACCATTCGGAATTCCAAAATGCTCTTCCAGTGGGCTTGCGGGCTTTTCCACTTTATCTGATTACAAAAATTTGGCTGATTACAATTTCATGATGACTAAAGTGAGAAAAGCACTAAATAGTCCTAAATATTTTACTTGGTCTTTCACTTGCCTTTCTTTAATTCTTTTTTTGAACCTTGAGTGTAATACTCAAAGAGACCTTTTGACTCTTATAGTAAAAAATTAACCATGAATTTGTTATGGAAGAAAATGATGAGTGAATTAATTGCCTGCAAAAATATTGCTTGTATGAATGCATATGCAAATATATTTCTCTCAAGAATAATCTGACAGAAGATGCTCCACTATTAACAGTATTCAAATTCCACAGAGTCAGAGAATGGACAATATGAACCCTTTGTTTAGACTTTTCCAATCTTTCCCCATTTCTCTGCATTATCGCATTCTCCAAGCACACACCTTGGGCAGGCTGCTCAGTGTCTTTTCTGAGCATATATCCTTGACAATATGGAGATGACTTCAGTGGGTTAATTGGAAACTTCCTGGGAGGCAGCTGAGTTGCTGACAGCGCAGCACTAGAAGTCATATCTTTCTGAGCTACAATGTGCTAATTTTTATTAATTATTACAAGTATTAAATAATATTACTATTATAGCCTGGTAGCCACTGCATTTCTTACATGCAAATTACAGAGGGTGACCCTTGGCACAAAGAAGCAGCTTAATAAATCAGTTATACATTAACTATGAAGCTAATTTATTTATTGCTACCTGCAATTTTTTAAGACTCACAGCATAGATAAAAGATTCTCATATATATCTTTACAATAAAAAATAACAGAGGCTATCATCTTGAAGATGCAATGACAGTAGAAGGGCATCTTGGTGAAGAAAACTAATATATAAAGCAGTTAACTATGACAAAAAGGTGAAATATTATTAAATATAATTCATTTATTCACTTATGAATACTGTATGTACATCTGCAAAGGTATGCTTCTTAATGCAATTTAATGGCTTTGAATGTGATTTTCACACTAGTTACAGATCTGACCCTTCTCTGCAACATCAGTTTCTCAATAATCAGCACTTTTATGTTTGCTAACTCCCAATAATATTTGTAAAATAAAGGACATCATAGAGTAAACTTTGCATCTGTTAATTCCAGTCTAACCCACACCTTGTTCAGTGCCATCCTGAGAACCATCTTTTCTAAGCATTCTAAACAAAGGAAGTCTCAGTTATCTGTCTTTCCTTCTATAAATATTATCAACCTAGCAACAATGTGATTAACTGTGATTGTTACTAATAAAAGTAGTAGGTAGTTCCCCACATTTTTTCATTTCAGTTTCTAGACAGAAGAAGAGTCTTTTTAATATTGGCAGAGAATGGATTTTCTTCATACTAGAAAGTATTATAGCACTGAATAAAGTCTTTCTGATCAAGCCATACTATAATAGCTTTTGTCTTGTGTCACTATATGTTAGCCAGCATCAGAAGAGAAAATAAGCAGAGGCTTGCTATTGTGCCTCTATTTTAAAAGGGCCTTCCATCTGGTAGGAAGCAGAAGCCATCAGCACTGTAATTAAAATGCAATTACTGTCCCCCGCCGCAATCCCAGGACGACCATTCCATCTGTGTGATATACAGTGGAAAAAACACAATTTTTTGCACTTTTCTAGCTCCATTAAGTTTATTCTCTTTCTATTAATTAATCTAACAGCACTAAGGGGTCGTTCCTGTTTTGCAAGCCTTTGTGTCACAAACTGCACACTCTCAAAGACTGAAACCACATGAATTTTTAAAACTCTCCGCTATCCTTGTGACATAAAACCTTAATTACTTCTGACTAAATCTGTAATTAAAATATATCACCACAGCAGATTTACCTGCGTGTGGGTGTTGGAGTGCATGCTTCTGTGACTGTCACAAATGAATCACTCTGAGCTGGTGTTATAAAATGGGAGATTAGGATGTACGACAGAAAGGATGCAGAAAAGGGACGTGAAAATGTAAAACTGGCAACAATCTCGGAAAAAGTTGCACCCTGGTAACATAGGAAAGAGTCATTCTTTTATTTTGCTGATTTTTTAAAAATAAAAATATTCATAGTATGTATAGAGACATAGTCATGCTCCCACATGCAGTTTGCTCTTACGCAGTTCATTTTAATGGGCTACCTTGTAGCAATAAAATGACATTAAGTGAAACATCATATACTGCAAAATAAGATGCCATCGTATTTTTCATAGCAATCCATCTTGTATTCACAGAGATAATCTCATAACCTACCCTTTCTTTCAGTCACAACTGTGCAGTCCAAGGCCTTCCATCTGCAAGCCTATAAAATCTTTAAATCTTTACATGAAGTACAGTCGTTGTGTATATCATGGCAGAAATACTAGCTAAATATTAGAGTGAAATCTTAGCCCTGTCACAGTTTGTTGGAGCTTTGCCTTTGACTTCAGTGGAGTCAAAGAGTATTTTGTCTTTTCTTTTAGTGCATGTTGCTAGGAGAAAACAGAGGAATAAGACCTTCTGCAAATGACCAGCTGCAAGAGGTGAGCAGACTAGCAGTGAACCTCAGCATGAAAATCTTCACTGTAAAACATCATGCAAAAATGGTATTAAAAGTCCTGGCAAATATTAAATTCCTTTTTTTTTTGTTGTTTTGAATTTTGAGGTTTGAGTATCTTGGAATTCACTAAGGTTCAGCATGTGCATAAGTGTTTTTACAAACTCAGCATGTGCGCTCAGTATGTCTCCAGCAGAAGAGAATCTTGGCATTTCATAGATTTCATAAAGGGTAAGGCCAGAAGTATTCATAAAATGTTTAGACTAGCTTCCTGCAGCTCACAGGTCATTCAACATGCCACTCATCCACTTAGTTAGTACAGTGCCATGGTTTTAGCCATTGAAATTAGAGTCCCATTCCCATTTCAAAGATACCACAAAGCCTGGAGTCTCTCAGTTTAAGAGTTTGCTCTAATAGGTAATGATACCAACCACTAATTTGCACCTCACTCCAACTTTTTTTATCTGGTTTAAGATTCCAGCATTACCTTCTGCCAAGCTTCTGTGATTGAGTAATAAAAACACTTTTTAATACCCTTTATTTTATTCTTGTGAATTTACTTGCATGCTGTAATCATGTTACCTATCAATCTTCTTTGATATGATAAACAGATTGAGCTATTTAAATCTCCCACTGTAAAGTGTTTTCTCTAGCTCTTAAAATCATAGAATCAGAGAATGGTTTGGGTTGGAAGGGACCTTAAAGATCCTCTACTTGCAACCCCCTTCCACTGGCAGGGATGCCTTCCTCTAGACCAGGCTGCTCCAAGCCCCATCCAACATGGCATTGAACACTGCCAGGGATGGGGCAGCCATAGCTTCTCTGGGCACCCTGTGCCAGCGCCTCACCACACTTCATGTGTCTTCCTCCTGTACCTTCTGTGATTTTAAAAGTGTGGAGAATGTTGCATTCTCCATGTTTACATGTTTACATGTGTGTAAAATATTCTCCATTCTTATGGTAAGAAAAAAAGATGAGATTTTCTACTTTATGTGGTTACTTAAATAGCTTGAGCTAAGAATTCATATTTGACAAATAGAAAACGAATCTGATCAGCAATCTCCCATGAGAGGTTCCAGCAGCTGGTGAGTTCCAACAGGTACAGTGGAAAGCTTTAACTTGTGTACAGTAAGTTACCAATAAAAACCTAATTGGTAAAACCTTGGTTTTCTGTAATGAAAGGCTCCCAGGCCAGTCAGCTACAGAGAACCTACAAGAATTTAGTGGGTTCAGGAGTTACTGTCTCACTGGAACCAGATGGTTTGGCTATAGCTTGTCTCTGTGTAGGAAAGCAGTTCTCACACACTTCCTATAAATGTTGTCATTCAAACTGGTATTTTTTAAATCCAAAAAAGTGATGATTTGGTGTTGCTTAAATAAAAAAAGAAGTGATATCACATGTTGCCTAGCCTCAAATGCTGAGTATTCCATAAATGAAGGTATATCACTGTATTGAAAGACAACAAAGAGAAATCTTAAGATTAAATATATGTGAATTAATAAAGCATGAAATTCAACACTGGTCATGTATGAGATATGTTGGCACTTACATAAAAAAAGAGCTAAGCTTGCATTACAGGATAGCAAAAGTTTATAGGAATCTCTCTGATAAATAAAATTGCTTATAATTACCTATTTTGGCTTTCTGGCTACAACACAGTTTTATGATAAAACTTATTAAAACAAGTGTTATTTTAAATGATTCTGTACACTCACTTGAAAGTGGTATGAATATCCAAGTAGGATTCTTCACTCTGCTCTAATGCTAGCCTTCTCATTATCTAGATCACTTCCTCCCCTGTGTAAGCAGACACAAGATTACATATCTAGTTCTGATGCATATTATAACAGTACTTACTGGCCCATTCCAAGATCCTTTTCATGTTCAGATCCCACTGGTATAATATATTTGGAAATAAGCTGCACACAAAAATGTCCAGTCTAAGAACACATAAACATGACATGGTAGTCCTACATAACTCATTTGATTGTGGTGGGAGTTGAATAAGACTAGATTTACTATGCCAGTTATTTTGTCAATACAGTTATAGATACGTGGAACATAATAATTGCATATCCCCAGATGTTGTCCAATGTGATTAATTTCATGTGCTAAGGACACCCTGTAGGACACTGGTTATTGTTTTGCCATAGAAAAAGAGTCTGCACTAAATAGAAACATCTTGATGGAATTAAAGTGACTAACAGTAATCTGGAGGATAACCAGGGACTTGTCTCTGCATGCCCTCTCAAAAGCACCTCTTATCTAAACATACTCTAAACTGCAATGTCAGCCCACACTAACAATGAATGTTAAGAATTATATAGAAGGACAAAGGAAAAATGGTTCTTTTTTCCCTACAGAAAACTAGGAGAATACACGTTGAAAATACGGTATCTGCTCCAACCATGCCTTGGTACAAGGAAGCTGCCTGCTGCCTGGGCAAAGGTAACTGAAGACCTCTTTACTGCCATTGTGAGCAACTGCTACATGCTAGGATTTGTTTTGCTACCATAGCACATAAAGCAATACTAAATTAGCTTTCATATCATACAGTCTATCAGTGTTTGACCCTCTGGGCTGTTTTTATTTATAGTGTGTAGTTTCTTGTTTACTTTAGTGTTTTCATATTAAATAAATATTCATGAAAGTGCACTCTTCCTGAAATTGGGTCATTTAGGCAGACTATTCCATTAAAAATAGATTTCCCATTTTTACAGGTGTCATCCATTAAGGTAGGGATTAGACAAACTCAGCCAGTTCTATCTGTCAAGATGCTATTCCTTTTGGAGAGTCAGTTTTCTGTCCTTTACATACAGCACTTAATAGCAAAATGACTAACTTTCTGTAGCATTCATACTTTGCGGAATTTTTATTGTTGCAAGATTTGTATCTGAGGGTTTGAGGAGATATTTTAGTTCTTTCAAGTTGTTCAGACTCTGGCACCAGGCATATAAATAAAAGTGCACTTTTATCAGCTAAGACATGGCCAGACTCTTGCAAGATAGGCTCAGGGAAGAGGAGTTTAACTCCTCACTAGGATTAAACACAAACAAATGGCAGAAGACAATGCAGAACACTTATGTGGTCTCTCTGAGGGCATTCGGTGTGAGAATATCCACAGAGCAGTGGATCCACCAGAGTTCTGTTTAGTTTGGCTCTTGGTTATAGCAGCTCATATAAGGTATGCACACGCAACAGTGTGAGTTCTTAAATTCAGCTTTCATCTTCCATATACTCGAACTACAGCAGTTCAGTTGGAAAGAATGTGGAATAAAAGTTGTAGGAACATGTACAGAGGTGAAATGACATCTGTGACAGATGCCATAGGCATCTGTCAAGATTCGGATACGTTCTGAACAAAGGGCCAGGGTGAGAGGTATGATCAAAAACACAGGGTTGGAGGAATTGAGGGAGGCAGGCACTTCTATAGAGGCGTCCATCACTCTGCTCCTTCCAAGAAACCTCTTTAAAATAGGACAAATAGCGTTTCAGAGGGACTTTGTGGGGGAGAGGTGAGGGTGATGTACAGAGAGTGTTTAGACAGCTAATCCAGACTGGAAATCCAAACTTCAGACTGCAACATTTATGTGAGATGAGTTTTAGGATTAACAAGGACATTTAGTCAAAAACTCCAAGCAATTTTGACTGGTTGATTTCTCCAGTCAGAACTGATATTTCCAGCCTAGCCATCACCACGTAGCATTAAACTCAGGGACAAATTTCCAGAATGTGAGTTTGTGCTAATGTAAGAGTGGTAACACTTACGTATTGCAGCCATTACCAAAGATCAGATATATCAGACAACAAGTTCTACAGTCTTCTACAGTTTTAGTGCTGTCAAACAATGTTGCATTAAATGACTAATCAAAAAGCATAGAGCTTTTCCAAAATTTGATATTCAAGAGGGTGCTAAACAGAAGAAATTACCCATTTTCCATGGATATTTTCCTAGCAACAAGAAGAGTCTTGAAAAATAATGTGTTCAGTAGGACATTAATACAGAAATCAATAGCTCCCATTCAAAAAGCTACAGGGAAAAGCAATCTTGAAATGCAGCAAACATAGGTTGTTTAAAAATAAGACAAACATTATCATGGAACATTAGAAAATGAAGCAATTCACAAATAACTAACCTCAAGTCAGCCTTGCAAAGTTCTAATTGCCCACTTGCCTGAGGTGAGAAATACTTCTGAAGGTTAAGTAAATTATCATTAGTCCTGTCCATTATCATCAATCATTATGGCAAAATGCTGATGAGTGAATTTATGCCTAGGCTGGTTCATTTTCATGTCAACTTTACAACACAAGTTCAAATTAAGTTACAAGTTAGGCCATAAAAGAAGTCAAAATCAACTGTACGCATTTCTTCGTCTGGACACTGACGTGTATAACCCTTACAATTTTGAATTAGCAAGACTTCTAAGTGGTTTTAGATACAACAAAAATGATTGTGTGCCACAAGGTCTGTAACTGAACATTTAACTGAAAAGATACATGCAAGATGACTGGACTTTGTTTCCATTCATGGAAAAACCACTCTCAAATACTACTCTCTGTTGAATAAAAGGGTAAAGCATAACTCAGGTAAAAGAGCTGAAGGGACTTCTGAAAGAATTCCAGCTCTGTGAAAATGAGGCTAATTTATTCCTTGTCTGATGATTGACAATAAACAAAGGTTGAAAGAGCCTTCTACAGCAGGGCTGCTCTTGCAAAGAGCTAGATTTAAGAAAGCAGGTGCTGTTTCTGAATGCAAGTGTCAATAATATCAATCTACCATTACCAGGCACACAGTGTCTTACTGGAGCTGCTCTTAGATTAAGAAAATAAAAAATGAAAAGAAAAAGAGAATGCTTTTTCTTGTGCCTTCCATGCTCCCTATTCTGTGCACAGGCAGCTCCAAAGGCTGAACACACAGAATCATGAACTGAAGTTGATGACAGAAGCAGTAATTTAGGACAAGAATCAGAGAATTGCAAAGGCTTGGAGGCTGCAGGACTACAGCCGGGAGAGGAAATTAGTTGGTGACAACCTGAAAGACAGATATTGGATGACAATCGAGGTGAGGAGATGAGATGTAGTGAGACCTGAACTGGAAGTCCATGAGCAAGAGATATATTGAAAGAAGACCATAATCCATGATGGGGAGTGGAACCACCTGGGCAAACAAATGTAATTAGTATGAGAGAATGTTGCTATAGCCTTGGAAATGGAACTGTATGGAGGATAGGAGATGTGAGGTTGGTGATGATTGAATGGGTATGGCTGAAAATGGAAACTAAAGCTTGGAGTAAGACAACGATCCAGATGAGGTGACGGAGAGAGACTGTAAGTGGGTCTGCAAAGGGATTGCTACAAGGATGAAGAGTGAGACAAATGACTAAGATGAAAAAGGCCCCTGGAACTGGAAAGACAGGCTTTCTATTCATATATGTACTTTATCTCAGGAAGGCACACAGCCTGGATTTGGTGAATGACTTATCAGAATCCCCAGGCCTATGACTTTATCTTAACAATGCTTGATCGTATATGTAATTATGGGTTTCTTCCTTGAAATAAGTATTTTTGTTTATTTTACTGGAAGAAAAATAATTTAAACAAGAGTTTGTAGTAGAGATAAGCTCTAGATACATGTTTCAATGGATTCACATTCTGGGCAGCTGCACCTGTGTGGAGTCATACTGCAACACATTTAGATGCAGTGGCCAACAGCAAGGGCCTAGTGCAATGGAACAACCAAAGGAGCTGAAGAACTTCATGAATTTATAGATTGAAGGCCTGAGGGGATCATTGTGATCATCTAATCTAACCTTTTGTATAATACAGGCATGTACTAATTCTTTTTTTGAATTAAAGTATATATTTTAGGATGAAAACATCCATCAGTTGCCAGTGGTAGAGAACGAACCAGTCCATGGTAAATCATTCCAACACTAATTAACCTAACGGTTATAAATAATTTCTAGTCTGAATTCATTTCAGCTTCAATTTCCAGTCATTCCATTTACACTTTTATTTACTGAACTGAAAAGCTCATTATCAAAGCTTTGTTTTCTAATCATTTACTCATTCTTATGGCTCTTCTCTGGAGCTTTTCCAATTTATACAGACCCTTCTTGACCTTGTATTCTTATTCATCTCATAAAGCAACCAGATTTTTTTCCAGGGTCTTTCTTCCTATGCCAAAGTTTCCCAATCTAGATGGACATGAACACCTACCCTTTTAATTATGTTTTACTTGCCCAGTTCTTTGTCACTGTGATCTTCATCTCTGTTTTATGTTTTCCTTCAAATCATTATAATAATGTTAAACATTATAGATCTAAAAGCTTAAAAATTACCTGCCACTGGAGAAAGCTGTTCTTTGCTGAAATTGTTCAAACTTTAAGATATATACGCAAAGAAAAAAAATGATGTAAATTCTATATTCAAAGCTTTGAGTGCTATTTCCAGTGAGTAATTCACATCTCAGGAAAAATTTACTTGGAGAAAAATATCTTCCAACTTAGACACCAATTCCAAAGAAGAAGAAGGTATTTTCTTCTTTAAAAAAGTAAAAAGCCTCCGGAGCAGTAGCACTTGATTTCAAACCCACCAAGCTTTATTTGATCATCACCTGTGTGACTACTATGGTACAGTATATAATTATAACTGCAGCTTTACAGAGATTATATTAATATTGTATTTTAAAACATACCAGAAGACTTATCAGTCTGATAGAAAGACTAAAATTTAAATTAGTTTCATAATTTTATTTTCTTTTAGCATAGAATTTGGTGAGCTTAAGGTGTAATTCTGACCCTGGACTCTAGACAGTTTTTCATAAATACTTATTGGCCATTGACAATTATTACTTATTCCTTGCCACCTTGATGATTCAGGTACCTTTTTTCACATTGTTTCCACTCTTTTCTAGAAGTAAATAAATCAAAATAGGAGATGCGATAATCTCATAGGAATTGTGGTGTTTTCATTCCTCTGTCTGAAATCTAGTTATTTTGGCTGATACAATACAGAGTTCTTATATCTTTGCCCCTTATTTTCTTCTTCCTCCATAAAAGCAGATACTATGTTTATAAGGAAGGATATAGAAAATTTGATGTACATGGACCATAGGAGACAAGAGAATAATCTGGAATAAAGTCTGGTCATCTGTTTTCAAATTGCATGAGGCACAGGTGAAATAAATGCAAATACTTTTGTTCTCCTACTAATGTTCTCCTCTGTCAAGAAGGATGGGAGATTGAGACTAAGGGATTATTTGCATTAACAGCAAAAGGATTTTCAAATTAATTGAAATTCAAATTAAGAGTTAGAAATGTTATTAGTTAGTTACATTCTGTAGCAAACAAAACAAGTTGTCATATAAAAAGTTGTACAACAAAAGTTGTCATGTAAAGGCCCAAGACGTCAGATCAGTAGACTGATTACAAACTGCTAATCCTGGAGTAAGTGTAAAATAATTTTGAACTAAACTCAAGATTACTATGGTACTCAAGAACCTACATAGTACTGAAAATTTAGCCTTAAGTGGACTCATCTGGACTCATTTGAAAAACATAAAATAAATAGAGACCTAGTAGTCTTTAGTAGTTTGGGTTTAAATTCCTTAAGTGCACATAACATAAAATTGAAAAGCTTTAAAAAAAAGCGCTTTTTTAACTATCAGAAGATAGTTGGCATTATGGCCACATGTCATTTTATGCTAAAAATATTCTAAGAATTAAAGCCTGCTGTTAAGTGTAGTAAACAATCATTTATCACTTTGAAGAATATATGATCTGATCTTTTCAGAAAAGTGGGTAGAGTTTTAACATAAACATAGGGTAGACTTACACTCAGACAAAGATTATTGGTATAGGTCACTTCCTGATCAGATTTCTAATGTCTTTTCAGTTCTAATATGACTAACCCATAATAAACGGTATAGAGCTTATAGTTATTTTTCCTATAAAGCCACAGACTACTCAATTTTGACTGCCAGTTTTAAAACCTGCAGACAAATACTACAATGACTAAAAGTACTGTGAAAAAATGTTGTTGCTGATAGGTGTTAATTTTGAAAAGAACTTTCTTTGCAAAAAGCTGGCCATTATTTGATGCCTTTTGTAGGTGTTGAAAGTAACCAGGTCATTTTCTTGCATTCCCTGTAGATCTTTTCTGTCCTTAAAAGTCTTCATAAACAAAAGCTATCATTTTTGCTTTGCATATTGAGATATGGAAACGTACCCATCATGAGCAGTATATTCTGACCAGGCAAAAGAGGAATGAAGCTCAGTTGTGATTCACCATCTACAAAAATTTTCTCCCTAGTGCAAACTAATCTAACTGCTACAAATATACATTGTTAGTGTGTATAAGCAATTAGTATATATTAGTATATATATACTACATATTAATATATATAGTATTTGTAGAGTTGCAGGAATCTTTTATAATGTATAACTATAATACCACTATTTAAACATTTCTCAGAATCTCTCAGGTGCTGTGGTTGTGCTAAGATTATCTTCTTTCTAATAAACTCTCTGGGGATTTCATGAGCAACAAGGTCAAGTGCAAGGTCCTGTACATAGGTCAGGGCAATCCCAAACAAAAATACAGGCTGGGTGGAGGACAGATTGAAAGCAGCCCTGAGGAGGACTTGGCCATATTTGTTGACAAGAAGCTCAGCATGGCCCGACCACAATTTGAAGCAATAGCACATGCTGTGTGAGCTTACACTAATGGAAAGGCATAGAACAGAGATGTAGGGAATATAGCTTCCTGAAACTGTCCTAGGAACTCACACCTTTGAAGGACTGCTCTGGAATTTGGTCTGAAAATGGTGTAAGTACTTTAAGGACAATAATCTCAATAATTGTATCTTGGCAGAACAATGCCTTTATTATACAAATATGTTGTTTCATTTAATTTGAATTTCAATGAGATTTGGAGAATGATTGTGAAGGAAAAGGATTCATGGAAATGAGTATCTGCTATCTTACATAAAAATGTGTGATTTGACCTAATAACAGCTTATTCTGAGAACAGCCCTGAGGAGAAGGACTTGGGGGTGTTGGGTGAATTCAACACGAGCTCAGTGCCTGAGCTTCAGAAGTAAGTTGGAAGCATTATGTTATATACATAATTTTTTGACCCTTCAGATAGAAACATCTGCTCATTTAAGCTTAAGCTTACAACAAAAGTGGTTTAGGTTCAGATTTAAAAAAAATGTATAAAAAGTACTTAGGTAGAACTTGGAGATTAAGTCCACATTTTAATCCAAAATCCAATCCATTTAGAGGAAATATAATCTATTGAAACTTTTTAAACACTCCTTTTCGACCAAGAAGTTCTCTGAGCACCTGAATGTTCTCAATGAACAAACTCCCAGGTCTGCTTTGCCCAAGCATTTGGATAAATGGCTCTATTTCACGTAACCTGGGAACAGTACCAAAAAGCCTCCAAATGTCCTTCCTTACAGCATGCAGATAGGGGATCAGGACTTTATTACAGGGGCCTTGATTTTAAAATGTAATTAAACATTAAGGAGGTAATATCAACGGTTCTCTGCATGATACATGCTAAATATTTAACCAGAAAGGAGATGCCCGAGTTGACGTTCTATTCAAGCCTAAGCAGATGCAAATCCACCTTTTTTCTACTACAGAGAACAGCAAAAGCATCTTTCTTCAGTGCTGGTGAAGTAGGACTGCTGTCCTCCAGGTTGTTAGTTTCTCAGGTTGTTTACTTGTGAATTTAAGTAGCCCCTCCCAAAATTACTAATTTTTGTTCAGTGATGGATTCCTGTCCTTTGTCATGTAGAAGTTTGGGTGTAGTTCTGCAGATATTATGGGTCACCTGTAGCCTGTTTCCTACTGAGTTCTTGTTCGTAGACACACAACTCTCCCAATTTCTATTAGGATATCCCTGACTCCACAGGCTCCTTAAAGGTTGATGGTAAGCCTGTAGATTTAGGCACTGAGGTCTGAAATTGGATTTGGATCTTCATCTTGCTATTCCTATTTTTATCAGATGAATGTTTTTATAATTTAGTCTGAAAACAAAAGCTTTTAAAGTATATGCTGGTATTGCATCACAAGACTCACATTATATGGTCTTTTCTGAAGTTCTCAGGTGCTGGGAGAAAAGAAAGCCGTTTACTTCTACCTTCCTTTTATTTGAGGTGGGTTGTCAGTTTTGTCTGTGTTATAGATATCATAATTACACAAAATGAATGATCCCCAAGTCTCAGAAGCCATGGGTACTGTCCTCACAGCATAACTCAGTGTTGTATAAACATACTTGGAGCTAATATGACTATATTTCTTCTAGTATCCAAGCTAATTAAGTTAAAGTTAGATCACTGGCTTATGAAGACAAACCTCAGAAGGCAAAAGTTGTGCAGAGTAGAACCATTAAGTGATTAGCACAGTATATTTTGCTTTTAAGCGTTGGTAATCTTTATGAAAGATTTTCAGCTTCCTTTTGTGTGGTTGGTATCTAGGTAGCAGAAAGGATTTTATTTTTTTAATTCATAAATACAGTAAAATTACTTTTGGAGGGATAATAAAGGGCAGATAAAGGCAAGAAGATATTGGCTAAAATTGTTATTCAAGGTTATTTTTTGAAGAATAAAGGGTTTTCTTAAGACTTCAGATCAAACAGTCCTACTTGAAGTCATAAATACAGCAGATTTAGACAAACTAATTACATTTTACAGTGACAGAAAATGAAAAACTCAACTAATTGTACTAATATTTAAATACATATACTACCTCTCAATCATTACTTAAGCTTGTTTTATAACAATTATACACAATTAACAAAACTTCACTGTTTTCACTTTTAACAAGTAATAGTTAAAATAAATTGTGAGGATTTAAACATCAAATTCTACCATTCTTCTAATGAATCACACCTCATGTTTAGCACTCTTTATTCTGGAGCTAATTATGTGGTACACACAAACATTCCTGAGATAAATGTTTATTATGGAAATGATAACATGACTGCAATATAATGGCAATATCATGATGCAATTACAATGAATCACTATAATCTGTGAAGTGTTTTGAGATACTTAGATATGCAGTACACTTCAGATACACCATGTTATTCTGTTTCATTAATCTAGGCAAAGCAGAAATCTACATTCTTCACATTACTACTGTTGTGTATTGCTGGAATTATCCTAATGTCTGTGAGTTTCAGACCTTACTTAGCAGCTGTTTTTTTCTGGGTGCTGCATGAAATCAGGAGGAAGAAATGGTGTTGGTCAAAGTACCTTTTAGTATTAAGTACAAGACAATAGATAGAGGCAGACATGTGGGAAAGCACAAGGAAACAATAAGGCAATGTTGATCAGCCTGTATGGGTGTCCCTACACCAGCAGTCTAGCCCTTGTCACATTGTGCCATAATCTGTGTAGAGGTAGGGGACATTTAAATATAACAGGAGAGGAAAAGAGAATAATGAATTAATTTCATGACTGCAAGCACTAAGCAGTCAATTAATCAATAGCCCCTATTCACACATTGGAGTACTAAATTTGAGGTAATCTGTGGAATCAAAACTTTACTTTCTTTTTAAAGATATTTGTTCAGTTTAAATTTATAAGATTCTGTAAGAGAACTCAGATGTTCCCTAGTAGAAACCTTTTTTTTATCCCTGGAGTTTTCTCTATTTTAAAATAAATGTCTTCCTAACTGTAAATATGATTTTTCCCTTTGCATTTAGGTCAGCAGTAAATCAGCACTGTATCTTTCCCATTCTTGTCTCTACATATAATTAATTCAGGTAGAATACTGGATTTACTATTTCTTTTTGGCATTTACAAAAGAAATAATAGTAACCATAGAAAGCCATTTGTGTCTTCATCTGCCTGCTTTTTGTATTCAAATTGTCCCTTTGCTGTCTTCTGTGGCACTTTTTCATTCCGCCCTTTACATCTGGAAACCCTTCCTTGGCTACGTCCTCTTCTCTCACTAATTGGATACTTTCCAGAGACTCAAAAAGCCTAAAACATATTCCCAAAATAGCTCTCAAAAGCTAAATAAAGATCAAGAAATTAACTGAAGCACACTAAAAAAAAACCCAACACTCAGATTTTCCTGCACCTTATTATCATCCAATCTATATCCTGGATATTTTGAATTCAAATTCTCTAAGAAAGGAACTTTCATCTCCATGTTATCTGTAAAGTACTTGGCACACCTGTGGTGTTAAATGAATAGTTATAGTAGATACATGGGTGAATAGCATTAACTGGCAGCAGGCACAAAGATATTCACTGGATCACCTGTTTTGACCAGCCTGATTAATGTGGTAATTGTGCATGTATTATTTAGAGCACAGACTCTCCTCAGTGACAAAAGGCATATTGTGAGTGGCCACTAGTCCCATCCTGGTAATTTCACTGACATGCAACAACTTCCAGTGTTAAAATCCTTATCTCACATTAAAAAGGAAAAACAAACCATACTTTGTTGTTGCAAGTGAAAAATGAATTATTAGGGGAAAAGACAGGAAAAAAAATCTACTCATTTTAAGTTCTGTCTTCTATCATTTTTGAAGGGAACCAAATTTAGTATCCTCGCTTCTCAAAACTTTCACCCTTCTAACTAGCTTAATTGGTCTCTGTTCATTTCTTACTCAGATCATTTATAAACTGCCTCCATGGCCCCTGCTGCCTTTTCAAAGCAGCATATGGTCTCTCCATTCATGATAGTCACAATTTCTATTAGTGAGTAAAAAAGAAAAAAAGATGTTAATGTCATATTTAGACTGCACCAGAAAAAAAAAGCCTGAAACAAAATTTGGGATTCAAGAGAGAAGGTATCAATAGTGACAATAACTTTGAAACATCACCCATCCTGTATGATTTATAGTATATTTCTAGTACATAAACTACTAAAATATTAAGTAGAGCTATTAGGCTATATGTAACAAGAAATTCAGGTTTAAACACACATCACAAATAATACGCATCTGTTGCATATGTTGTTGGAACCTCAAACATGTCTTTCTTGCTGTGCCTTTACATGTGATAAAAAATAATGCCACGTAGTTTTTAGATTTAAATGAAGCCAAGATCAATTAATCAAAAGAGAAGATCTCAGTATTGTAGTGATTAACTCACAAAATGTAGAAGAAAAAGAGTTCAAATCCAGAGAGTTAATGTCCTACCCCAAAAGATTAAAAATCACAACTAAAAGACTGAAAATGAGTCACCATTAGCCATAGCTTTTATGAGCTGTGTTACCAGAAGGATGTATTTTATAAAGTAATCAAATGTGATTTGAATTTGAATTTTAAAAAAGTAGCAAATTGTTGTCACAGTTATAGAAATGAAGGCTCAGATCACAGATTCTAATTCCCTTCAGTGGCTACCAACCACAGACAGTGAATGTGAAATAACCCACAGATGAAGTACTCAGCACATCATATGAGTCTCAAAACACTTCTTAATACCCAATAGAAATCTTAAGGCCTATAGTTTAAAATACCAAATCCCACACGCTGTAACAAGCCACAAGAAAAAAGAAAGAATAAGAACTCAAAGGTCTCTAATAGCATGAAGTGAAAATGCCAACATTAAATTAGCAAGTGCTCCATCTTCACTATACGAAAGTTAGAGAGAAAAAAGACAAACAAAAAAAGCCCAAACCCCCTACCAATATAGCCCGAGGAGAAGCTACTTCCTGCCCCTAAATCTGGGGAGCACTTTAACCTGGAGCATGTGAGCAGAACAATTGAGCACTTTCAATGTGTTGCAGAAGCAAAGACATCAGCCTAGCTGACAGTGTCAGAAGAGAGGGAAAAACAATGCAGAAAACAAAATAAAGATTAAAAATGGAAAACAATTCTTTGTAGCCTCTTCAGGTATCTACTCCAGATTATAAAATTAAGATTATTAATTTTGCTTGTCATTACATGTTTATATTTAAAACTACATTCTATTAGTAATAGCTTTACGACACAGCAGATGCCAATGGGCCATTGCTGTACTTCACTTATGTAATTCACCGTAAAACTCTAACCAGAATAAATGTCAGAATTCCCATTTGTCTGCTGGAACAGGATTTTATCCCCTTCAGATGCACTGTTTCTCTGTTAAGACTAAGCAGGCTACACTATGTAAGACCAGGTAAGGCCTACTGTTATTCCAGTGTTTTAAATTCTTCTATATAGTTCCAACATTTAAAACCCAAATATATATACTATCAGACTTAGGAACGCTCATAGTTTAATGTTATTTTGTTCATTCTAATTACTTTTTTTAAAATTAATATCAAGAATAAAAATATTTTTAACTTGTCTTTCTGTTCTTAGACTTTTATTTCCCCTTTTTGATAGTTAATCTATTTAGCTTCACTCTGCTATCCAGTCTGGATGAAAGGTTAACACATTGCTAATTGAGATATACTGCCTATTACTTTGAACAGCAGAGGCAGCTTTTATGGATGGTGATATGAATTCAATAAAGCTGAATTAGCATGAAATAAGGCGAATTTAGTGCCTGCATATTTATCAATTGATTTCAAATTTTCTTCTTTAATGTTTATTTCTTTCATTCAGGAAAATAACTGTTTGTTATACAGGTCATTAAGTAACTTGTTTCAGTGCAGTAAAAGCCCTAGAAAAGTGTGTGGACTTCAGAACTGTGTATTACTAAGTCCTTCTACTCTCACCATGTCTCACCAGAATTCTCACCATGTCACCATTTGTACAGATTCAGAATTAAATTACCCCCACAACTGAATTTCGTCTTGAAATGCCTTTAATGAAAATATTTTAGGTCTATTTCTAATTGTTGACATTATTTATAAAATAACTGGCTCAAGCACAAAAAGAAACTGACTCTCTTTTTGTCTTTATTTAGAATATATACATGAGTACATTATGATTAAGCTTTCTGATCTGTTTTAAGAATGACAAAATCTAGCTATGCATTTTTGAGAGGATGCAGAAGAAAATAGGCACTTAGAGGATATGCGCATGGTAATAATCTATTCTTAAAAATGGTTCCCAAGAAAAAATAAGCTTGCCTATATATGGATACAGTTCTTATTTCTCAGTAATTTTATACAGGATGAATTTGTTTCATACAATAAAAATTATAATAGAAACATAAATTTTAATATAATAGGCCATATTTCAACAAATTCAATTTGCATTACCTCGGTGCAGGTGGTTATTTATTACAGTGTATATACACATAATCCTGATGTTTTGAAGGTGACTCAGACTGGCTGAGTGAGTAAGCCAGGGACAGCCAGTGAAAGCATTTACTCAGCATCTCGAGTACATATTACAAGCTCAGCTCTGCATGAAGGGCAATTTGGACCATGAAGAAGCAGCAAACTGAATCAAGGACAAGTGTAGTTTAATACTTCCAATCTCATGAACTGAGAAAAAAATCTCATTTTTTAAAGGAAAAAATCTAAAGATAAAAACCTGGTTCACAAAAATAGTTCAAGTGCAGCCCTGAAAATTTAGCACCATCCATAATGAAAGTAATTTCTACGACTGTATGGCTAAAAAACATAACAGTTTGTGTTTTTCAGAAAATTATTTCAAGGCTATTGAATTTGGGTTAGAAATTTTCCTCTTTTTTTCTTTTTCTTTTAAATAGAAAGCAACTAGATTTTATGTCACTGCAATTTAAAAACCTTGTAGCAATGAGGAAAAAGCAAAGGAGAGAGAACTAAAAGGATCTAAAGGCAAAGAGAAAGTTGGGGAGAAAGAGGGAGGGTGGGGAGGCATAAATCTAGATTGATTGATTGAAGGAAAACAAGTCCTGAAAACAGAGAAATAAAAAAAAATAGGTGTAAAAAACTAAAGGCAAAGGCATAGATTTTACTTTGAGTTGGATAAACATATTTCTTACTGACTTTAATATGAGAAGAACATATCTTTCTGGCAGAGGGTCCCCCAAAAGACATTTTTAAAAAATATCTATGTACTAGCAATGTATTTACCCAAGAAACAGTATTCCCCAAATTTGACTAATTTTTACTGACAGTTAAAAAATAATATCTCATGTTTACATGCAATTAAAGTTTGTGCATTTTCCTTATTTAACACTGAAAAAAACCTGAGTTACATTAGCTCTTAAATAAGATTTATCCATTAATAATTTTGTCCCAGTCTCCTTGGTCTGCCTGATACTGCTGATGTACTCTGCTCCTACACTGACAGTCTCATTTGTAATGCCTTGGCAGTAGACCCATTTAAATCAATAGATATACATGTATGTACTCAAACTTCATCTTTCTGCCAACAGACTTAATTTAGATGCCCACAGTCCTAAGGATTTTATAGACTATTTCAGTCCTTTTACATTATATGCAACAAATATATTTCTTCAGCTGACCTTCATAAAGTTATAATATTTCACAACCCCCCCCATAATTTGGGTATATAAAATCATTACAATTATTATCTCAAATCTAATTAGAGAGAAGTAGCACGTACAGTTCTATATTGGAGGTGTTAATTTGTGTAAAAGAAATAATAGTTAAGAAATAATTAACAAATATTACTAGCATTATCTATGATACATGTACTATTTTACATGCATGTATACGGTACCAACAGAATACAGTATGTCCTACTGGCTTCTTTTTATAATCAGTGAAATTCACATACCTAGCACCTTTTTTCCAAGAGATTGATATGCTTTGATTATCTCAAATCTTATCATACATCATGATTTTCAAATTTAGAAAATAACAAATGAAGCTTTTGATCAAATAAGACAGCGTTCAACCAGGATGATGCATATTCTTGCTATTATCCAGTAAAGTATACTCAGCATTTTCAACACAAGCAGATATACACTGATACTGGTCACTCCTAGCTTTAAATGTAAGTTTATATTCATTGCCAAGTGGGCCCCAATTTGCAGTTTAGGAGCACTGCTTCCAAACAGATGCTAATTCTGGAACATATTAGTTATCCCAAAAGTCAGTAGTTTTCCTCAGCTACTTGCATAAATCAGGTTTCCACACGTGAATTAAGGTTTATAAACTAATACCTATTATTATCATTTGTCAACAGGAGTATGTGAAACTATGCTAATTTGAATGCAAGTCTGGTTGGACTATCCTGTTTGTACATATTTCATTGTGAATATTTCACATATTGTTCTATATGCAAGCCAATTTTAATGCAAACTATTTAATTTCCCCTAGGTAATGAGAAGGTAAAGGAGGTTATCAAGATGTAAATAAAGATTCTGCTGGTTTCCTGCAAGTACAAATGTAACTTGAATTAAAGTTTGATTTACCAGGAAAACAGGCACTGTTCTAAGGCAAATGACCTCAGATGTCATTTGCTTCATCCCACTACTATGCAGAGGAATCAGGTCTACCTTTGGCACTTTGGACAGGTTCTTGTCTAATCTATGGTGCAGATATCTAACAACAGACACTATAATTTTCCTAGGCAGGCTATTCTAGTGATCCATTGCTTCTACAGCTAGATACCTTTACTAATACCTATTCTGAGTTCTCCTTCAGCATTTCCAATGTGTGTATGAGTATTCCTTCTCAACAACCTTAAGTTCTTCCATTTTTCCTCACAGATGACCTACTACATTTCTGATCATTCTCTTTCCTCTTCTTTCATGTGCCTCCAGTCATAGTTGGTCTTAGTTGTGCTATGAAGAACTAAAAAACTACTCCACATGTGCTATGCTTCTGTTTATATATCCCAAGATGTTGTTTCCCCTCTCCAAGTGTAGGATCACTTTGAATTTCATTTTTGTCTCCCAGTAATCTTTCCTGCAACGGTGTCATTACAGAGGAATTTAATTCTGTCATCTATGCCTAATGAGAAACAGAATGCCACAGTGTCCCACTCAGTGGTCATAGTTTCAACAGTGAACCATTTATAACCACTCTCTGGATGGCTTACAAAGCAATATTGTATCAGCCATAATACAATTTCATCTATACCTTACTTCCACATTTTGTTAATGATAATATTATCAGTAACAGGGACAAAAGCCCTGCTAAATCAAGATTATAGGGCATCTACGATTTCTTCTCCAACCATAAAACTTATATTCTTTTTTAAACTGTACAGACTTTGCTGCTGAATTTATATCTCCGTGTCTATTGGAGCTCACACAACAGTTGCACTTCAGAATTGTTTTATATAAAGAGTAAAGTTAAACTATCTCTTAACAATAAGAAAATCTTAAAAAGCATTCTAGCACTGTATTTTGTTAAACAAAAAGAATCACACTGGTTTTACAGTTTACTGTGGGTAATCTCTTCTTTTCAGAGACAAACAGAAGATGTCTGGTAAGAACATAGATGAGGTAAAAATACCATCCCTAGTGCTTCAGCATTCACTAAGATGTGTCAAGTTTAAATGAATCATTAAAAAAAAAAAAAAAAAAAAAAGAAAAGCTTCTTCCCTTACAGGGAATCAATTTTTTGAAAAAGAACAGTCAAATGAGCAGTTTGCAGAACATGACACAGGGCTTGGAATCCACAGCTAACAGAGTACTTTCCTTGCACATCAATTACAACAATGCACAACTTTGTCCAGAAAGGAAATAACATTTATTAGCCATGTTCTGTTGCCTTGTACAGTATCTTAGCGACCTAATGGTATTACTTTAGCAATGTTGGAGTAGAGATGGGCCCAAATTGAATTCAAATACCCTTGAGTCTCACTTAGCTGGGAAACAGGCTAGGACACAGTTGTTAGACCAGGTCAAAAAGGAAGAAGGTAGAAGAGAGCTCAGAAGTGCTTGAGGGAAAAAAAGTATAAATGAAATGGATTAATCTGTAAACAGAAATGAGCAAACAAAAAGGATAATTTAAAAGGAAAAAGAAGAAAAGACTTCCAGAAAGGTACAAGGAGTACAAGTAAGCAACTATAAACCATACAACTATGTTGCACCCTAACCTCCCTATTTATTTTCTTATGTGTATATAGTGCTTGTGTAAGTAAGTCACTGTTTTCTATATTTAATTAACTCAACAATCTATGCAGAGTTTTATTAACCTCTACACTGACTTCAGTGGGACTACTTGTAGTATGCAACATATATGCATAAATCTGTGCAGAAGCACAGCTTTCCAAAGTATGTCCTGAAAGCAAACCCTGCAGGCATGTTAGCTCTGCTTGGCAAGTCTGATGGACATCCTCCATATTCAAAGCTAATAGTCTGTCATTTCCAGGGAATCTTAGAAATAGGTACTTGGGAGAAATATTTTTTCCTTCTCTTTTCCTTTAACAAATTAACCATGGCAAGTGCATACAATCTTCATTCACCTGACCATACTGTCAGTAAAATGCTATTTAAAGAAATTTAAAGAAGTTTCCTTTGATGTTTCAAGCAAAGTGAGAAAAATAATATAGGTTAGGGCCAGTATTTTTTTTCTGTCAGCCTTAAGGATGGATCTGCCTGTTCTCAGTTCAGAATTTCTGCTCAGTAACTTCTACATTACTCTGGATGATGAAGTTAGACTAGCCAGGTTGGGGGAAAAAAGAGGTTATAGTAATTCAAGTCATAAACAAGTCATCCTCAGCAGCAACCCGCTGTGTTGGCCCATTTTACTGAACTGCACATACTATCCAATTGTGACCCTGAAGTTTAAAAAGCTTTTATTGCAACCATTATAGAAAACTGAGTAATTTCATATGTCATACGAGACCAAGTAAGGTGTAACCACTTATGTTCTTCAGTTTTCTTGTCTTTGTTCACAGTGTGAGGTAACTTCCCTAAGCCTTGATCCTCAGCTCTCCTTCATGACGTTGGAGTGTCCCCTATGAAGTTACTCTCCTCAAAGAGATAGATAAATCAATGACAATATTCAGCTAAACATTTTGTTGTTGTTGTTGTTTTAATTTCTGGACATCTTGAGGTTTTAAAATGTTTCTTGCACACTTTATTTTGGTATATGCAGGAGGACAGAAATTTCAACAATTTGCTATCATCAAAGGCCTGATCAAGGCACCTCAAAAGGAGGTTAATTCATACCACCATAAAACTTCTTAAGTGACAGAAAAAAAACATAGATATGCAATATAAATATTGTTCCCCTCTTCTTTGGTGTTTGTTTAAGGTTATGTTTGGAACCAGATATCCATGGAAATAGGACAGTATGGAAACAGATTTAAATCGAGGAGGAGGTAAATGGGAGAGATCTTCCTGAACTCCTGAATTATGGAATTTCCTGTCCTGTGAATGCTAAATAGCCTGGCATTGTCTTTAGGTCTATGACTGAATATTATTTGGTTTCTTCTAACAGATACAGGCCTAAAGAGAAAAGAACATGGAAGCTGTTATTTCTGCTAACTAAAGGAAAATTTTCAGCTTCAGTTTTGGACACATTTAGTGGAGTGAAAAAAGAAGACTCTACTTCCCCATGTATGCCTATTCATAATTGAAGTAGTAATTACATCAACTGCCTGCAACACATAGACTACTTACATATTGCAAGCTGCCTCTCTACAGTTAACATTTTTCTGACTGGTACATATAAACAAACAGAAATAGCTCTTGCTCTTCCAGTAATTTTTATATCATGTATCTCAACCTACAATTATTTAATGTGCACTTCATCATTATATTAAATATACCAGTCATGGAGACCGGTCTTTGGTGGTGGCAAAGACCTGGCATTTGTGAGGTATTCTTTTTCATGGGAGATTCTCCACAGATTTTGCTACCAATTGAGAACATTCTGTAACAATCACTGCAGAGTGTATCGGCATTTTAAAAGAAGTTGTTGCTAAGGAAGTTAAAGACATGAAACAAAACTTTTTTGAAGAGTAATTTTTCTGTGCTTTCATTATTTGTTCTACACACTGATTATTGGCAATGATGCAGTTCTCAGCTCCTGTATTTTCACAAGCACACATATACTTTGAGTTAAACTACATAATACAAAAACAGAAACTTTTTTTTTTGTACAGAATTGCATTCATTAGAACATCTTTTTCTTTTTTCCTTTTTCTTTTTTTTTATAGACAAAGCTTCTGTTATTTTACATTTTATATATATATTATGTTTTATATATTTTATATATATTTGTTATATGTAAGTTTTACATAACATGAGGAAGCAGAAACAGAGTAACTCACAAATAGAAAGCATTTTTCGTGTGAAGTTAATGCGAATGATAGTATTGTAGAAGAATACCCAGACAAGAAAGACAGAAAACCAGGAGAGTATTACAAACAATGTTGGAAGGGGGTTTCATCTTCCATTGTCCTGGACAAAGCTAGCTTCTTACTAAAATGATATAGGATATAACTCTAGACTGTGAAACACAGGAAACTAATTAGGCTTCATAAAATTGTCAGTCGTTTTATAAAAAGTCTTTTTGACTAACGTGTATTTTGAGTCTAACATTACTGTAATGGTTCACCATTATTAACGTATGTGTTTAGCAGATGAAATAAAGCCCATGTTATCTAACAACAGCAGGAAATCATGAGGTGAGAAATAAAACCCAAAATGCAATCTAGTCAATACATTTAGCCAATACTTTTATCTTTGAAAAGAGTCCCAAAAGCTTTAATGTTCACCAGTGATCAGAATCTTGAGTTCATCTGCAACTTCAGCAAATAGTGTCTCCATCAGCAGTCCTTCTGGCATTACTAATTAAAGAGCAATCTACTGATTTACCAACATGAGCTGGAATATAAACGAATTTACACAAAACTGCTTTGGAATTAATAGCCCTGCAATTCTAAAATCCCAATTCACTAAGCCATGATAACTTTAGTGCCATTTGGTGGAAAACACAATATAGATATGTGTGCACATTTAATATGCAAATCATAACATAATTATGCTTTAACATCTTTCCTTAAAGTTTAGGTCATGTAATATAAATATGATCCAAAACTTTGAGACCATAAGAATTTTGTATAATGTTATAAGGGCACTGTATGCTCTTTGCCCAGTGATTAAAGATTTAGTAAAGATGCCCAACTACATGAAAGCAAACATGTCTTTCTATTCTTAAAAGTCAGAAGTGTAGCAACATAGCCACAATTCTTACACAGAGACTGGAATTTTTCTGGAATTGAGACAGCACAATATAAGTTGCAAGTTTTCCATCCTCCGTTACTAATCAAACAAGGAATAAAAGCATTAAAAAGAGATTGAAGCAATTTTATTTTTATTAAAACAGAATGGATGTTGCGGCTGAAGTCTTGTAGAAAATGCCAGACAGTTATAAACAGCTATTTTCTCTAACAGAGAAAGACATAATGATACCCAATGGTTAGAAGCTGAAAGTACACAAATACACACAAGAAATAAGGAAGATTCTGTTAATTAAGGTAATTAGCAACTAAAACAACTTATTCAGCAACTGGGACAATGTCTTCACAATTTATGGATGTTAGGTAAAGAAAGCATCAGTTATTTCTTGCAAGACAGGCTTTGCACTTATCTGTAATTGTAACAATCTTTATCTGTACTGGTTCTTTCCTGAATACCTTTTTAACATCAGTAACATGAACTGGAGAGAAGTCTTCCTGATGACTTTTTTAATGACATAGTATTACATTCACTTAATATATTCAAGCTCCTTTTTATAAACAGATCATATTGATGCCCCACAGTCACAGCTGATCAGCTAATATACTCAAGCATTTCTCATGCTTTGTGTTTTGCAATTAATGGCTTCCATTTTATGACAGTTTCATGTTATTAACCACTGAATCTTACAGTTCACACTGTCATGCATTACTCCAGTTGTATTGCTCAAGTACCCTATGGTCCTCTGTCTTTATCTAGTCTGATCCTTGTCTTTAATGATCATGCTTCCCATTTTCCCATTATATTGAAATATCATTGATGACAAAACTACTAATGAAAAGACACAGACAAGAAGCAGATGAAAGCTGTGTTGCACTGAAAAAAACACTGAATTGTTGCTCTGATGTTCTTCCTAAACCAAATAAAACTTAAAATACCCCAAAAGAGGCAAGAGAAAATAGGAATGCCATCATATTTCTGTTCATAGATAAACACAGACCTGGGACATGAATTACACATGTTGACTGAATGGTTGTCTGTGGTTGGAAATGTTTGTGGAACAACAGAGCTGTGTATTATTGTAGACTGACAAGGCACTTTTCTGTAGTGTCCCTTCATAAAAAAAGGGGTACCTATATCTGTGTTTATAATAGGCAGAGGAAGGGACAGAAAACAATCAGACTGAAAAGTCTCCACAGGAATGAGGTGAGAAAATAAAGCAAGTAGTCTACTGAGATATAGACAGTAAAAACTGGGATTCCAAAATTGTCTCTTTAGAACTTCACTAAGGTTATCTGGTACACTGGATATAACATAAACCAGGAATCTCTCATCCTTGAGCCACATACATTATGGTTTGCAAGATCAGGATCACTGTGTAAAATTCTTGCAAGTTCAGAATATCACTGCAATATATCAGTTGAATTAAAAAATGTAACAGTGTTCAGCAGTGGCAAATATGGTGAACTTAAAAGCAACAAAATACAAGGAAATGAGAAACAGATAAGTTGGTTTTGGTGGGGTTTTTTTGTTTTTTTTTTTTTTTTGGTAAGGTAACATATTTAGAGAAATAAGTGTTCAAAAAAATGAAAGAAATAAACCAATAATACATGTTCCTTTAATAAAAGCAGAATGTGATAGTGTATTTTAATTGAGTCAATTGGAATGCAGTATGCAATTTGGTATTATTTAATCTTCTAGCTATTTTTTTAAATTAATAAATCCTTCTTAAATGATGACTTCTGAACACAGGACTGAAATGCAAGCTTCACAAATCAGTTAATTTCATATTTAAAATTGCTTTATTTCTCACTACAAGAACATTACAGGATTCTACAAAGCCTTCCTATAGTCTGCCAACACTTTCTAAAATTCCTAGAAAAAAAATGGAAAAGTTCACACATGAAGGTATTATTAGTTAAATACTGAAAAAACAAAGTTAGCTCGCACTCCACAATACTTAGCACATTAATATATTTGCAGGTATAAAGTGCACATCTATTTTTGGCAGACAGTAGTCTGCAAAGACAATCCTGGAAAGGCATACATACTTCCTAACTTCTTAGTATTTACCTGAAGTAGACTTATTAATATTAAAATTAATCAAGGTACAAATCTCTACAGAGTCAAAGACAGGATAGTATCACTGTCTGGGAATACATTTCTACAGATATAAACAACCCCTCAAGTTTGAAGAAAAATTCATTGTGTAATATCGAATACACCTTGGTAACTTGCATCTTGGTAACTGTGCATGAAACACAATGAGAGCTAACTAGGTAAGTATTTTTTACATTGCAGGAAATATTGTTTATTAGAATGGAAGAAGAGTTTCAAAAGGAATGCAATCTTGAAAAATAATATAGCCCTCTATTTTAAGTCATCAATTGCTTAAATTCAGCAAAACCATCATTTGGTGTTTGTTTTTAAAGTCTCTGTTTTTCAATTTTTAAATATATGGCCAACATTTTCTTTATGGTCTAATTTTCTTTTAAGGGCTTCTTATTTTTATACTCTCATGTTCTATCCAAACTGAAATAATGTTATTACTTTATATTCACATCTCTAAAATCTTTCAGTACCTTTGAAGTATTATTGTCCTCATTAAAATACAGCACTTTCCAATTCAGTACAGTGTAAGAATGTAATTCAAGGTCTATTCCTCCCCCATATCATTTATAAAATTGTCAAATAAAATTACACTTATCACCAAACCTGGCAGTTCTTTAACGAGCAGTTTCATCTTGGTTGTAACTATTTTTTGTTTGTGTATGTTCAGTGATTTTTTATTCTATGTTCTGCAAATTGTTTTAACTTTTCACATTTTACCCACTGGAAAGCATAAATGTTTTCTGTTTTCACTTTGGCATTTCTGTGTACTACCTCACATATATTGTTTTATACTTAAATAAAAGCTTGAGCAAATTATTAATATCATGAAAGCACGTAGTAAAGAGCTTTGTTGCATTTTCTTAGCTGTTCTGTTATTTTTACCATTGCTGCTTTTGTCAGCTAATTATTACAAGAGGAACTTGTTCACAAGGAAGTGTATCAATCACTGTTGCCTATTGGTTCATGTTTCCTTACTGATAACATGTGCTGCCTCCTTAAACCTTCTGTCATTATTTTATAAGGCTTTGCAGGATATATCACATTAAAGGAATTATTTAAAATAAAGAATAATGTAGATTTCAAATCACCTCAGTACAATTCACTAATACAGAACATCTTGGTTTCCACCACTAAAGTTAGAGCTAAAATAATTGATATTTTCCTTTGCAGTGCAGAATTTTAAAATTTCTTACCTCTACCACTAGCTTATAAAAAACCGAAAACCCAACCAACCAACAAAAAAACCTGTAACCTGTTAAAAAAAACCCACCTGGCAAAATAATCATCAATATCACTGACCACTATCATTAAGAAACTGCAACTGAATTTAAGCCTGGGAGGGAAAAGGATGGAGATACAAGGTTGGACAGAGCCTTGGGTGGCATGGTTTAGTGGGAGGTGTCGGGGGATTGGAACTAGATGATCTTAAGGTCCTTTCCAACCCTAACTATTCTATGATTCTATGATTCTATTTCAGTATGGTATAAGATACAAAATATTATTATCAAGTGTAGAGCTGCTGCTGCTTTTCTTTCCTGTTTTGATTTTATTTTGTTATAGGTATTTTTGGCTTGAGGGATTGAAAAAAAAATTACTTAATATGTAAGTAATTTCCATCTTTGGTTTTTACTATTCTAAGAAACTTTTAAGGTCATGTAAATAATAGCTACATTTATACCAAAATTTAATTGTTCTTTATTAATAGAACACCGATGAAATTTTTCCAGCCAACTGGGGCTGTCAAGTGTTTGGGGGTTTTTTTAATACACCTTTTCCCAAGCACACCATATAGAAACATTAAATATTATATTGTATCCTGGAGCATCAGTGCATATATTCACAATGTATCTATCTTTAAAAACTCTTTAAATTATCTTCAGGACTAAAAATCTTGAGTTCATACAGCCTTCACTATTGCAAGGTAGGCAGAAATACCAGTTTTCTGACTGTGCCATCTTTTTGTGTGTGTGTGTTTTGTCTCATGTCATTAAAAAATAATTTTTCATTGTCTAATACAGCAGCTAAACAAGCACTGAACTATTTATATTTTCTATTCATGCATCTGCTATGATATTCACCTTTGACTATCAATATTCTACTTACTAATCCATGACAAGCTGTTAACCACTAAATGAAAAATGCTGGCAGTCGTTATAACATTATCATGCTCAACCTTTTATGAGTTACACAGGTCACCTTTCTGCACAAACAAAATGGTATCAGTGAATTGCATTGCACTACAGTGTAAAAAGAAAGAGACTTTCAGGAATTTTAGTAGAAGATTAAGAATAATCACTAATGCTTAAAATGCATCTCTGTTGTCTCAAAGGATTCATACAGAGAATGTCAACTGAAAATATTATGAGAAAGAAACACATTCCACAGATTTCCCATATTTGATAAAATTCCTGCTGAGTAACAACCTGAAACCTGAAATAACACTTCTGTGGCAACCAAACATACAGCTCTATTTCTTCCAGTGCTTTATTACTCAGGGGCTATCCAAGGAAAATAAGAGGTCACAATTTATGCACATTACTTTCTTATTTATATCTTATGATTTTGAGATTAGACGATATTAATGGAAGTAAAGAATTAATGTATAGATCAAACTAAAGTACATGTCTGGCATAGACTATTATTTGAACACTGTATTTCAGACGTGAAGTAGAATTCTAGTGCTCTAAGCTAGTTTAAGAAACTGAAAACTTACACCTGCTATTTTATGTGGGCCAGTAAATGCATACACAACATACCTGAACTAGCAGACTTGTGTGACTTTATGGGTACTACCAAAATACCATCACACACTTTCAGATATAGTCTTTTTTGGTGTGTCCTCAAAGTGGAGCAAGACAAGAGAAAAGCTGTCTGCACGCTAGGAACAAAGGTGGCAGGGAACAGAACTGAAGGCAAAGAGAAGAACCTTCCTGGTAGTGGAGAAAATTCTACTAACTATTCTTCATGACACATGACACAATGACACTGCCTAATCTCTGCAAGGATATACTATAGAAAAATCTGCCAGACAAGGGAAAAACAGTTGAAGCAGCAGACACAAAAGTGATCTACAATAGAATTATTTTAGTCACCACGAGAAGAGTGGTGACATCAAAGATGATTCAAAGACTGGTATTTTGAGGAAAGTGTAGGATCTTCATTTACTGTCAGATATTCATAGACAGGGTATTCGAAGTGGGAATGACACCAGTTGAGTTCTAAAAGTGTTCATTAGGGACTATAGTGATAGGATAAGGGGTAATGGGTTAAAACTTACACAGGGGAAGTTTAGATTGGATATAAGGAGGAAGTTCTTTACTTTGAGGGTGGAGAGGCACTGGAATGGGTTGCCCAGGGAAGCTGTGAATGCTCCATCCCTGGCAGTGCTCAAGGCCAGGTTGGACAGAG
>JANHGB010033442.1:0-17077 GCA_026283785.1 Coracopsis vasa
GCCTGGAGAAGAGAAGGCTGCGTGGAGACCTCATAGCAGCCTTCCAGTATCTGAAGGGGGGCTATAGGGATGCTGGGAACGGACTATTCATTAGGGACTGTAGTGATAGGACAAGGGGTAATGGGTTTAAACTTGAACAGGAGAAGTTTAGATTGGATATAAGGAGGAAGTTCTTTACTGTTAGGGTGGTGAGGCACTGGAATGTGTTGCCCAGGGAAGTTGTGAATGCTCTGTCCCTGGCGGTGTCCAAGGCCAGGTTGGACAGAGCCTTCAGTGACATGGTTTAGTGTGAGGTGTCCCTGCGCATGGCATGGGGGTTGGAACTAGATGATGTTAAGGTCCTTTCCAACCCTAACTATTCTATGATTCTATGATCCATCTGTACCACCTATTTGGAAGAAAAAGGCTGGGACTGAGGGCTCATATTGCTCTAGGTTTTTGTGGTAGAAGCAGAACCACAAAGAAGATTTGAAGCTACTGGCAAGTACCTCCTTTCCTGTTTTTCCTGTTCACATTCTTTGAATTTTAATGATCTTTTTCTTCTCTTTTCTGAAGTCAGGTAGTACTTACTAATCAAGATCTACCTGTCATTTCCAGCCAGAGATGTCTGACCAATTAACATTTAACTCAATTAAATTTTCAATCTACTTGTGGAAGACCAGCCGTAGAACAAAAAAAGCAGGGAAAAAAACGCACAGGAGCACATCATTGTAGGCTCCCTTTTGTGCTCACATGGAACTGCCAGGAACACTTGCAAGGACTCACCAGGCTACCTAAGGACAGAAGAGGCAGTATCACCATTCATGCTCATTTTCTACTGCAGATTCTGATTATTTACAACAGCTTACTGGTGCTCTGCTGCTAACATCATAACTCAGAATACAATTCTCTCCTTCACAATTCAACATACAAAATAATCTGTTGATTTACAGCAAAAATTTGGCCTCTCAGATTCTGAGACTTCACTTCCAAGCAGTCTTGTACTAAAGTTTTGTTTGCAGCTATTGTGTTTTTCACAGAATTTCATTTTCATCTGAACTGTAAATCCAAATACTTTATGAATCATACTGCAACGTTAAATTGTCTTCAGGACCCTCATACTAAGAGCTTTGTTTAAAACAGTGCCATTAGACTGCAAGGCTGACTGAAGTCATTTTCAGCCACAACAGGTAGGTGTCCAGTGCAAATATATATAAAAAGCAATAGGTAAGAACATCATTACTTCTTGTAGAAGGATGTTTATGCAGAAACCCTCTAGCCATGCAGTCTTATGTTTGAGGCACATCTATTTTCTCTTCTCAGCTGAACTTTGATCCAAAGTACTGGACTTTCATAATAGGAGAATTTTTTTCTGATGGTTATTTGACTACTTAGCCTAAAGTCCAGTGTCTACTGCTATAAACTACTTGTCCATTTTCTAATGTCAGCGTTGGTGCATCTGTTCTGTACTGTCTGCTTCTGTAGTTAAAGCATTCAGAGATTCTCTGAGGAACAGGAAATCAGAGCCCCACACCACTGAGTACAGGTGGCTCCCACAACAGTCTCAGTCTCAGTGACTGAGCCAGTCTAGAGTATAGATGAAGAGTTATTTACAGGATCATGCAGGCACCTCTCAGAAAGGCCTCTGTTGGCCCTGGAGGTTCAAAGCACTGCAGCACAAGTAAGGGGAATGGTTTTCATGGCAGTCTGATGTCATGTTCTCAAGTCTTGTTAAAGTCTGTTGCCCTGTAGCAAGCCAAACTTGCTGGCTGCTTGCAGGATGGCTTCATGATACTGACTGATGAATGTTCATCTTTCAAAAGGCTGGAGAAATCCTGGAGGGAACTAACAGTTACATATTTACTGAGCATATTGCTGTTGCTCAGCAAATATTCACAGTGAAAATTGCTCATCTGTGCAGGAAGTAGGGAATAAATCACTTCTGGTTCTCTTATTTCTATTTGCAATTTTATAGGCTCTTGCATATGATGTATTGGGTTATATCCTTACTGCAAGCATGGAATTGCAACTGATGGTATAGGCCCCTTTTCTTTTGTGCGTGTGTTCCTAGTTTGTGTCACATGCTATGTCTGCAAAACAGTGAACAGGTGAAGCTGAATCTCCTATAAGTAGGAGAGACTGCTGCATTCTAGGGGAACAGCTAATCCTGCTCAAATGGAGAAGGTTCGAAAGACTTAATGATAAGGGATCTGGAGAAACTGTACTGAGAAGTCAGACACACCTCAGAAATGATGGACAGAGTAATTTCCTAAGACCCAGAGGGGACCAAACTGATTTTTCTGTCACTCAGAGTCATTGGGATGGCTGAAATTGAGAACACAGTAGGTAGGAGGAGTGCTGGGTATGAACCTTTGCATATCTGCTTTGTCTTACCTAGTTGTTTTGACTTTTATTTATTAAAAAAATAATAAAATCAAATCAACTTTTCTTGTTCTATTTGTGTTCTGATGAAACATGGGTAACTTTTAAGTTAGCCCCTCCCCCACTCCCAACTTTTATCTTTTGTGGGATCTCATTGTGAGAAGAATACAAGCACATCCACCGCAAAGCTCTGGCTGATACAGGGTCTTGACACAGGCACAATTTCACAAAACCAAGAGACTCTGTGCCTTTCAGCTGACTGCCCAGCCTTTCATGTGTCTGACACAGAGTCAGTGGGTGTTTCCTCTGATACTCCTCTCTGTAACCACAGGGCCTCAGAGCATAAGCAGAAGACAACTTGTTCACCAAGAGCATAATTTATGGCTGCCCTGAAATGCCCCCAAAAAGGAGCAACCACATAACTCAGAGGGATTGTTCCTCTTGCCAAGTCACAGATGTGGGTACGTCAAGAGCCCATTTTCTGCTTTCTGTCTGATGACAGGCCACCTGACACAGGCACTGCACGAGCCCAACTCTCCAGGTTGAGCACTGCACATATCAAATGAGGGAGGGAAAGGGAACAGATTTTCTGACTTTTGGGCAATTCTGACTTGCTCAGATGAGTCATGTAACTTCAAAGAAGCTTTAAAACTGAGCCAGCCTACACAAGAGAAGACAACAGCCTATATATAAACAACAACCTATATAACTTTTCCCCTGTCAGTTCCATAAGTAGCTAGAGCAGAACAAAGCTTTGAAGTGAGTCATGTTAAATCCCTTTCAATCTCTCTCTCTCTCCCTTTTTTTTTCCCCTAACTCTGAACGTTATAAGGAAGCTCAGAAAACACACTGGTCAGAATTTTAAACCATGAAGATCAGGGGCAAACTATAACACTTTCAGGAGATTTTCATTAACTGCCCAAGACAATAATTCTATTGGCATAATTGGGAATGAGCATATATGTTGCTCGAATCATTCTGTAGGCATTTGCCTACAACTGCTGGTAAGTCTAGAGTAGTAATAGCTCATCACCAGCTTTCTTTCCAGTGCTACATATTCTTACATCTCCTTCTACTAGTTTAAACACAGGAATGCACACCTACATCTTTTATATCCATGTGGTTATTACAAGCTCCATTTCCATCATGACTCAGCAGAATTAGCACATAATACACAGGTTTGACTCCTATTAGATCAAAAGAGATGTCTGCTAGTCCTGTATAGAAGCCCAGACTGTGTTGTCCTGTTATCCAGTATTCATGTGCACCATTAATAAATATATCTCTTCAGAATTCCCTACTTTTGAACAACTCTGACCCCACTAGCAAGTTGCTGAGGAGAGTGACACATGGCTAGAAATACAAAGAGACACACTTCATATTATATTTAATAACTATCTTTATGTCTGATAAGTTATTAATAGACGTCAGAAATTTCAGTAATGCTTGCTCTATCATTATTAATTAGAGTTGTGGGGAAGTGCTTGCCTGGCTGGTGAACCCTGTTAAATATTTCTCATATGAACTGACATATTTTCACATGTCATTAAGCTGGAGATGAAAAAGAGGACAAACAAATAAAAAACAATTGAGAACTACTCTGCATGGAACAGTACATGTTAGCAGAAAGTAGACTGAACCTGATAGACTCAAAGACTACAAAAAAGGTCTCAGTATTTCTCTGCCTCTTTTCCTGAAAGATCTTAATGAAGCGTCTTAAAGAAGCTAAGCCACCAGCTTCTCAAAGAGCATGTGCACTGCAGGGAAATATTACTAGCTCCGCTTTACAAATAGGGAAATTAGGTGTGCATATAGCAAGTACATTGCCCAGGGCTCCAGGAGGAGCCGGTGGCTGAGCTCTGCACAAAATCTTAACATTTTTGGCTACCATATCTATGTTTTAGAGCCCAGATCATCCTTCCCACCTGACTATGAGAGGGATCAACACTGCTGACTCTTCCACAGAACTGCCTAAATCCATGAGTAGTTTCCTGGGGATGCTGCATCACCACCCCACTAAAAATGGGATTTTGCAAAAAATGCATATTTGTGTCACTCTCACACACATCAGGGAAAGAGACAGGATAACATATGGAGTAATAGTACCCACTTCTTGACTGTTGCTGTTGACTTGGTTTTGGACATAATAAGAAGCAATGAAGAGATATTTATAAAGTTTTGGGGTTTTCTTCAGTGTACGTTAGCTCACAGTTCAGTGGTTCAGTGGATTGTTGGTTTTTTTTCACAGCATATGCAGCTGCAAGTGGGATTTTACTTAAGTTATCAATACAATGTTTATTTTGTAAACATATTTGTCAAGTTTGCAACACTTACTCTGCCTGAAGGGTACCTTGAACCTAATGTCATTCTCGCAGCCATGACTTTGATTGATTGCACATCAGGAAGCTTAAGTGCAGAAACTCCTACACAAAATCACTTTAAAGTATGGAAATTAAAATTTAAAGGCTGCTCCTTTCGCATGCTTTGTGTGCCAGAGCAGCCACAGCCCCAGTCTCAAATGTAGGGGCAGCAAAGAAGAAAGGGGAAACAGCCATTCAGCCCTGCTCCCACAGGACATGTCATAGGCACAAACATTACACTAAGTGGTGCTAATGTGGAAGGGGAGCAAAGAAAAAGATTCTCCATAGACTCCTGTTTCTAGCAAATCCACATCTGTTTAACATCCCTAGCTTCCAACTAGCTGCAGAAGAGCACAGAAAAAGCCACAGGCAGGGTCTGGTTCTCCAGTAAGCATGCTTACCATACCCCTTTATTTCACATCCCATCAAAATACATCATTGCCACCCAGCTGACATTAATGTGCTTTTACTAGAAGAAGGGGTGCACACAGCATCCTTGGCCAAAGGCTTCTTATCCTTAGCGGATATCTTCAGAGCTGTCCAGCATGTTTAACAGCAAATTTTCTTGCACAGGATGGTCTCCACAGAGGATCTGCTGAATTCTTGGGGACCTCTTTGCATTCCTATGTGAAGGCTGTTATTTTTAGAGCACTCCTCAATATGTCTTCAAGAAGGCTGCAGGTCAGTGTTGCTGTTGGCACTGATGTTGCAATGCAGCAGGTGCATTGGAACTGATTTTCCATTCCTACAATAAAACCTCACAATATCATTCCTGAGGAAATTGTCCTCCTTTTACAGGGAAGGTGAATTCTCATGACTGCATGATGTCCTCTGCCCTGTGAAGTCATTTGATTTATTACCATGTTGTTTCTTTCAACTCAACAAGGTTCCCCTCTTGGCCTTTCTTAACAACATATTTATCCTAAGTATTTACTCTTTTCTACCCAATGTCCATACAAAGGAATAGCAATTAGCTGGAGGGGAGTGTTTAATTCATCTGTCCTCTTTGTCCAATAACTCTTTGATGATAGCTACATAGAAGATCTGGGTGTTTCAGTCCCAATACTTTGCCCTTATTCAACTGTTGCGTAACTCTGGAGATAACTTAAGTTCAGTAGGTCCTTCATTGTTTAATGTTTCATGGGCAGCTGAGTTCTGCCCATATCCAATATATCTCCTTCTACATGTAGGGAGGTATCAAGCTCCAACCTGGGTCCAAACATGATTCAGGAGCTACGATGAGAACATATAAGGACTGTGTACAGGAGTTTATTCAGAGTACACTAAGCACACACTGACATTCTCAGTGCCTAAAAAAAATGCCTCGGTACCTGCAGGAATATTAAAGCAAAATCATGCCAACCTTGCCACTGGAAGCTCTGTAGTAGCCATATTCACCAAGAAGGAGGGAAATACACCTTAAATGCCTTTCCAAGCCTGAGAGGATATCAGTGCATCTCTTCTACCTCCCACATATCTGTATCAGATCATCAGCAGGGCTGGGAAGAGAAGGGATTTTAAAGCTCAAATGGGAGCTGCACCAAAAGGAAAGTAAGATTCATGAATTTTGTAGTAAGGAAGAAGAGTAAAGGAGCAATGCCTTAGGTGCCTCTAGTATGTTGTCAGTTATTGGCTAGAATGAAGAAGCTCCTTATCTGGTTGGTAAATTATTTGCTTTCTGTCCAATCTGAAATAACGGTACTGCTGCTGTCAGATGAACAGTCCTCAGCTATGTGAATGATAGGTGGAGGATTCAGCTCACCATCTGGATAGGCAGCTCCAGGGTAGGCTTCATCCCATCTACATTAGATGTTGATTTGACATACGGATGAATTGGGTCTCTGGAAGTATCAATTTCCATCCACTGAAGAGATAACTAACATAAAGAATACCTGCTAGCCAAATTGATCTGAAAAGCCAGGTAAGGCATTTGAAGTGGGGAGGAAGGGGAAGACAAAAATATAAGGGAGAAAAATCCAATGAAATTAATTTGGGATTCAGTTCAGAAAATACAAACACGTAGGGGTTCACTGATTCATTCTGTCCTCTTATTGCTGTGACTAGTCTCCTAATAGGAAGAGAAGTTCCTGGTTTTTTTATTCTGGTTTGTCTATTTATCATCAAAGCTTAACAGAGACAAACATTATTAAAGCACAGTTTGGAAAAGCCTTTCAACACTGCCATTTATTTTAAATATTATTGTTTAATCACCTATTTCCCTGTGGTAATTATGCTATCTTTAGTCTTTGGGTTTTTTTAATCAGTGTTTTCCTGTGGCTTGGGTGTGATTCCTGCAGAAGCCTTCTAATAACCAAATAACTAGGACAGCCTAATCTAATAATTTGTGCATGCATATGATGTTCAGGGGGATTATTAAAGTTATTTTCTCACTAAAATGTTATCAGCTTAGAAAGCTGAGCTGTTCCAGGCCGATGGCTTTTTATTGCAAAAATGTTTAATACAGTCATGTGCACCAGACTGCAGTTGCACATGCTAATGTCATTTATTCCATTGATTTTGCCTCTTGAAAGGAACCTTGTTACTCTATAATTTCTGTTTAAAAAGAAATCCCATCATCCAAAATAATGTTGTTCAAATGGCAAATGTTTGCTGAAAATGAAAGCTAAAGTATTTGTCTAGACTAAAAGGGTTGGATATGTTTTAGTTTGACAGGACTTGTTATTAACTTAAGACATGAGGCCTTGAGAATTTTCTCCTGCTTTAATAGCATTGCAGCCAGGCCTCAAGCACAACTAATTTAGATGGTTCCAGGGGCAGAACCTAATACATTTTGCACACTAAGATGGAAGTCAGTTCTTTAGTACTAATTTTCCTGCAATGTAAAAATGGTGATAACAAAGAAAGGCAAAGAGCAAAAAAAAAAAAAAATAAATGAAATAGCATGAATGCAAATAGCATTACTCAGACTTTTTTGTTCTGCTGGAGTAGTCTAAATTTCAAAGCCACTTCCCACACATATATTTAAATATAACATTTTGAAATACAATACTTCCTCAGATGTTGCATACTTTGTCATACAGTTTATTCCTAGATGCAGAGTATTTTGCTATAGAGAGCAAAACTACAGAAGTATTTTTCTGCTCTAATGATTCATACTGGACACTGAAAGAAAGGCCTCATATACAACAGCATAGGAGCACAAGCAAAGGGAAAGAGATAAAGATTTGGGCAGACAAATGCCAAATATTATTCAGTTGCCTGTGCCATTATATGCACAGTATGTCATGATTCTGCGGTCTTACATGCTTCATATTTCTCATTTGAATGATAATTCTTCTTGGTGTAATTGTAGCAAATATAGCCATGCTGCAATTAACACTGTATCCATTACCCTTTCAGTGAATTAGCTTAGACTTTAAAGTTTCAGAACCCGAAGGCTTTGTTTAATCAGCTAGAGAGATCACAACACCAAACTGTGACAAGCCTTTCTTAGACGCTCTAAGGAGGCAAAGGCTTCACCTGCTATTTGTATACCCTTGTTATTTAGCTTGATTACTACAGAAATAATGTTCAAATAAAGCACTGCCTTCTAAAGTTCAGTTGCATCTGCACATTGGCCCATTTTTTCGAGAGTGCTATGCAAAGCCTCTTGTTAAACAAGAGCACTAGCAGATGTGGTAGGGAACACAAAGATATTTCCAGGTCCATGGGGGCTCCAGCAAGGGTTGGTTGCCCTGACCAATATCACTTGAGGCTCCAGCCATGCTTCCTCTCCCTGTGGGCTCAGGAGTGTCCTAGTTCGGGTTGTGTCATACATAGGCTTTGCCCAGCCAGGTTCCCCGCAAGGACCTTGGGACTGTGTTACAGTTATCCCTACCACCAGCCTGGCCTCCAGATGTCCTTCCTGGCACCTGGCCTTCCTGGGCTTCCAGGTTCAGTCCTGGTTGGATTTGGAATCTCTTTTTCTTGCATCTTTTAGTCCTGTCTGTCCTGCTGGTTTCATCCCAGCCCTTGGTCATCACCTCACCTCGTCTGGAACAGTCAGCGGATCCCACCACCGTCACTACCCCAGACTTGCCCAGGTGCTGTGAGTCAGCACCCTGGCCTGCTTTGCACTGTAGATGGCCCCTGGTCCCTGGCATGCTCTCACTCATGGGTTGTCTCTGTCCCTTCCTCACAGGTAGGAATAACAGAGGAAAGAAAATTTCTTTTGGGAAACTCCTGACTTTCTTTCCATGTGTGCGCTTGCTTTTTCCATCTGCAAACAATGAGTGAATGGTTCCTTTTTTTTTTTTTTATGGAACACTGTTGTTGTTGAGTAATGCAGAACAAATACTTGGAAATTAAAAATTGAGAGTATTTTTGCAGTTTGCGGAATTTTATTTTAGTTTTCTGTGCCATTTTAATAAATCCTGTCTTCAAATTATGACGCATCAGCTACACAGAATCATGTATTAGGATGTTCGAAACGACATCTAAACCATCATATGCAGTAATTAGTTTAAAATGGACTGTATTTAAATCAGAATGAAATTCAAGAGCAGAAAAAAAATGTAGCTAGGGTGATTTTGATTCCCTCACATGAAACATACAAGGATAAAGACAAACATTTAGACCATATGAAATCATTGCTTTTATTGGGCAGTTCAACTGTATCACAAAGGGGGAATGTCAACAATTTGTTAAGAATATGAACGTTATCTTTCTCAAAGTAGCCATCAGTCATGAATCTAGGGTAGAATATAAGAATTCCCAAAATAGGGCTATTTTCAACTCATTTTTCTGTTTTCCAGTGACCTCATGGTCACAGAAACTTCTACTGACAGGTAAGAACTCTTTTTTCACTATTTTATTGAGCTTCTGCACAGCAGAGGTTTTTCTTTTAGCTCCTGTGAGCCTGGCACTTGTGTGTAAAGACACCCTAATTGCACCTCTTAAGAATTTAATGTAACTTTACCTGACATTTTCTGGCAAAAAGCTCATTGAAGTTACCTTTTTGATAAAACCATTGCCATTTCTAGGCTCATCTTCATTCACAAGTAATGGCAGAACACTCCCCTCTCCATTTCTACCCTTAGGTAATGATACGATACCCATGATTTGTGGATAATGCCTATTTCATACAAGACCATAGTTGACTACATTGAGAAATGCAACATAATATTCACATTACTTCTTCGGTCCTGCTCAGACAAATGAAAGAACATAATGCTACTTTGGCATGTGAGGAAGCCTGATGCTACGGTAACCAGACACATGAAGCATCTCTAGGAAGCCCCCTTTTCTGCAGCAGATGGGAATCAACTACAGTCTCCAGCACCATAGTTTCCACATAAACATTCATCTAAACCTTGAGTCAGTGCCCAGCTGCACTGCAGGACTTCAGCTCCACAGTTCACAAGCTCCAAAATGAAATATGTGGCTAAATCTGGGCAAAGGAGATTTAGCCACACCTGGAATTACCTCAGCACCTGGCATTACGGGCTATAACAGAGCCAACAAGGCGACTTTTGACAAATGAAAGTAACTGCAGTTTTCACTACGTTATTATTTTACTTGCTTTCAATAAGTAATGCCATTCTGAGATTTTTAATTCACAGTTACATATGTGTATGCAACTTCAGACTATTGTATTTTCCTGTAAAACATGTAATTTTTCTGCTAAAAGGGGATATGAAGAGCTTGAATCCCTTTTGATCTATATTTGGCCAGCAGCAGTACATGCTAAACCCCTTTAGGTTTCATCACATCTTGTGTTTTACCAGCACCAAAAGTGAACAGATGCTCTTTAACCTTTCTCAGCTCCCGGCTTTATCCTTCCCTCTCAAACACTGCATTTATGGATAATGACCTCCAGGTCTACGAGAAAGTTTTGGTACACTTTATACCCTTTGCACTGGGATGCAGAGGTATAGGGTCACAGGAACTGTCCATGTGTGTCTGGACAGCTTGGCCATTCCCAAGCTTGCCCAAGCACACTAAAATTCCTGTGCCTATCTTCAAAGGTCTGTGTTCTCTTCCAAAACTAAATCAAATGCTTAGCTCTGGTGTAATGGAAGCACAGATCAGCATCAGAGATTAGGATACTGGCCCTTGGGTTGTGCTGTTGGGGTATAAATAGCAATCATGGAGCACAGTTTGAGCAGGAGCACACTCTGTCTCCCCCACTTCTGTCAAAATCAAACAGGAAGGCAAACAGGATTCATTTCTCACAAGCAGCTACTGACAGTGAACACACAGTTCACCCTTTTCGCTGTTGCTCAGAGCTGAGGACCAAGTGCTTATAAACCATGATGCTCTAAATTCTTCAGCCCCTGCAGGTGTAGCAGGGAAAGGGAGGGAGTTAAACTGCCTGTAAAATTCCCTTCCAGCCCAGGTCTACACGGCATAGCGAGCGCAAGCCATTACAAAATGTCACAATTTCACACCAGCAAGATTCAAGAACCTTCATTTTCCACTGGGACTTGTGACTTTAAAACACATGAAATGTATTTGTATTGTGTTTATCCTCACCATTTTCACATCAGGGAAACCTGTCAGCAATTTGCTGTGGGGATAGGTAAAAGGGATGGGGGGAATGCACTGAAAATACTAGAAAATTGCCTGCCATCTTCATCAGCTTGATGCACATTAATGCATCAAGCCAAGCTCAGCTCTGTAGTGCTTTACTGTCATGACAAGTCAGAGAGTTACTGTAAGCACCTAAAGATATGTGTAGTTAAAGACAGTGGTGGCTTCAACACCTCAGCTTTCAGCTTTTCCTGTTAAGGCAATGTCAAACTAGTCAGGCCACCTGTACAACAATTTTGTCACCTGGGAAAGGGCAAACTGGCTTCTTTGTGCCACAGATCTGACCCAAAGGTTTTTCCAAAGGAGTGTTCATTGCAGCTGTGGCAAAGCCACAGTTTTTAGGGGGATAGTGGTGGAAGACTAGAAAACCCCTCTCCTTTTGTCCCTTTTTTGAGATGGATAAACTTGAACCCCAGTGATATCAGTCAGCTTGTTGTCTTGTTGAAAGTATACCAGACAGCTTCTGGTTTAGATTTGCTCAGTTCCTATCTTTAAATCACTCACATTTTGAGAGGATTCTTCCCAAGAAGCAAGTTTCATGTTATTTTGGGGACAATTTTTAAAAAGTTCCCATGCAACAGTGTTCAAAAAGAATTTTATGAATTTATAGCATTCATTTTAAAGTACATTTGAAATATGAAGATTCACAGGCAAAATAAAAGATTCTTTTAGTTTATTTAACTGAAGGGTAATCACATTACGATTCACAGCAGGCCTTCTATTCCTTTAGGTTTTTTATGTGAATTCATGATGAAATAAAAGATTAGTGGTGGTGTCATTGGCACATTATTTGCAAATGGCTTTGTGAGCTGTTTATTGCATTTTGTGTAAGTATTTTTGCATGACCCATGTATTCAATGTGGGTGAGTTGTGGGAAGAAAATGACAACTCCATAATATCCATACAAAAATAAGAGTAACAGTCCAATGCTAGTTATTCATACCCTGAGAAGGACATGAAGAACAGCTTATTTACTCTTTGTATGTCTGATTCGCTGCTTTTTGTTCTCTGCAAAATGTCTAGCTGAAGTCGTTGCTTAAATCATGACATTTTTGCTCTGCTCTGATCCTGATTAAAAAAACCCTAAAACTGAACAATACAAAAACCCCATAAAAACATGCATATGACAATGGGATGTAATTTTGCTGGGTACCATGTTTATTCACTTCCATTTTCTGCCATGACCTTGCAGATACACAGGCCCTAGCAGGATGTATGCTTAAGGATCACAAACCAGTTAAATTCCAGAAGACCAAAACTGGTCACATAGTTATGTATGACATCCTTTACCCAATTCAAAGAAACATTAGAATAACAAGCAAGTTTCCAGTTCTCGCTCATTAGCTCTGCCCTGGCAGAAGACAGACTTCCAGCTCCATCATTTGGTGGCAGTCGTGTTTGTTGTGCATACTTCCCAAAAAAGGAACCTGGTTTATCACGATTTAATGACGTGACTAACCTGACACAAGTGACTAACCAGTAACGTTCAACATCATTAACTGGCAAGAGCTATCTCTCTGTCAGCTATTTAATCATAATTAGCTGCAGTGATACTGGATGTTAAGTTCCTCAGAAGAGTCAGTCATGCAGAGCATCATGTTAGCTAATTTGATTTCTGGCTTCCACATTCAAAGGAAAACTGATGTCTAATCAAGAAAATGCGAGCAAATTCTTTCTCTCATTTCTCTTGTGCATATTATAAGGTTTCAGACTGACACATTCATCTGAGGCCAACCTAATCAGCACACTATTGACTATGTGAAAATGTGCAACATGTTTGAATGGGAATGAAGGCAAAGAATTTACTGTATATACTGCAACATTTAAATTCCCAGTTACGGGAGAAAAAATACCTGTAACATGTTATTCCATACTTTGATTTCAATTTTAAGTCTGATTTCTAAGAAAGAGAATGCTACATTGCAGTATAGGTACATTGCTGGTCCATGCATATCTTTTTTCTGTCACTTCTCAGAAACTTGAAAAAATCAAGCAATTTCAATGAAATTTTCCAGCAAAGTAAAAATTCAAAGATTTCAAATCTCTCTGCTATTGAATCAGCGAAGATTCATATTCTAGGGACAAAATCCTAGAATCATTGAATGGGCCAGTTTGGACAGCATCTCCAAATATCATTTGGTCCCACTCTTCACAGGAAAGAGAGCCTAGATGAGACTATCACCCTGTCCAATTGCATCTTGAAAACCAACACTGATGGGGAGCCTACTACATCCCTAGGGAGGTGTTCCAGAACTGTTCTCACCGATAATAAAATCTGGTTTATATCGAGATGAAGCTTCTGATACAACTTTTGCCTGTTGCCCCTCATTTTCTCCATTAATCTTTATAAACAGGGGAGGAATTTTATATTATTCCATCATTATCTCACTAAAAATCATGGCTTTATTTCTAAAGTATTGCCAGCTGCAAGGAACAGTCCCTCAGAAAAACCTCTGGGACAGATATGTGACACAGAAAAGCCCGTTTGCCCGTTCCTGAGTGACAAAATTGCTGTACAGGTTGCCTGACTAGTTTGACGTTGCCTAAAAGGGAAAAGCTGAAAGATGAAGTAGTATCTTTAGGTGCATACACTAAAGCTCTGTCTTGTCATGAGAGTAAGCACTACCAAGCTGAGCTTGCCTTGACCTGTTAATGTGCATCAAGCTGATGAAGATGTGTGCTGTGTTAATCCTGGCTGGATGCCAGGTGCCCACTGAAGCTGTTCTATCACTCCCTTTCCTTAGCTCAACAGGGGAAAGAAAATATAATGAAAGTCTCGTGGGTCAATATAAGGACAGGGAGAAATCATTCACCAATTACCATCATAGGCAAAACAGATTGACATGGGGGAAATCAATTTAATTCATTACCAATCAAATCAGAGTGATAATGAGAATATAAATAATGAGATATGAGATGATTATGAGAAATAAATCCAATTTAAAAACGTGCTCTCCTCACCCCTGCCTTTTTTCTGGGCTTTATTTTAATCCCAAATTCTCTACTTCTTCTCCCCCAGCACCACAGGCAGACAGGCACTGACCGTTCCAGACAGTTCATCACACTTTGTTTCTGCCGCTCCTTCCTTAGGGGTGGAGTCCTCACACTCATCCCCGGCTCTAGAGAGTGATCCCTTCTACCTATCCCCTTAGCAAATTGCTGACAGGTTTCTCTCGTGAAAATGGAGTAGATAAACACAATACAAATACATTTCAAGTGTTTTTAAAGTTGCAAGTCCCAGTGGAAAATGAAGGTTCTCGAAACTTGCTAGTGTGATATTGTGACATTTTGTAAGCACTTGTGCTTTTGTAAGTGCTTGCTATGCCATGCAGACCTGGGCTAGGAGGGGATTTTACAGGCAGTTTAACACACTGCCTTTGCCTGCTGCACCTCCAGGGTTTGAAGGTATCCCTATTGCTTCTATCTGTCTCCATAGTTGCTGTCTATGGGACTGCATATGTATACTCTGCATGTATTAGAGCCTGCAGTGGGAAAACATCAGGAGAAGAGCAAACAAGCAAGCCCCGTGTTGTAAGTGTGTGTTGTGATTGTCTTGGGGAAAGTTCCTCATCTCTATTTTGTAGCTTGGAAAATTAAAGAGTACAGAGTTTTGTGACTTCAGCAGAACTACCTGGCCCACAACATGTAGAGCTGGGTAGGACTGGCTCAACCACAGGGATTTATTTCGGTTTGCAGAGTAGCAAAGCAGATTTCATAAGGCAGGCACAGTGAGCCCATTGTTATGAGGTGCCCTTGCTCAGCTGTGTGCCATGTATGTACAAGGAACAACATTGACTCTATTGAGTATGGACACGCTCGGGATGTGGCTGCTTCTGGACCTGAGGCATGTGCTACAACCACAGAGAGGTTGGGAATAGACCCTGGATTTGAAAACACTTGAGCCAAGGAATCCCATAATTCTTCATCCATGTCATCTGTACCTTTCTGTTTCTAGGGTATCTCACACTGAAGAGATACCCTTAATTAGTGGTTGGATCTGAACAACATATTACCCTGAGCCCTGAACAACAAACCAGCAGAGAAGGAAATTGTGATCACTGTAAGTACTCCCTAGTGCCCAACTTACGGACTGATAGGTTCAGAGCCATTCCTCAGGAAGCAGCTGTTCCACACTGCCTGCCCTCTGCCGTAGCACCTCTCCTGAGCCTTTCTTCTCTCCCAATCAACTAATTAATTCCCACAATGGGGAGTAAATTGAATCGATATGGGATCCATCCTGTCTACCCTGTCCAGTCCATGCAAATGTAACTAACAGTCTCTGCTGCCTTCTTCTCTGCTCCCCACAGTCAGGTCCTTTCCACAGTCTCTCCAGTCCATTTGTCAGTTTCCTGCTGTGCACAGGCTTTGTTCAGGAGCTGAAGAGTCCAGCACAAAAGCCGCTGGCTTTCAAAGGAGCAATGCAGAGTGATCAGCAGTTCCCTCAAATAGCATTTACATGCTGTCTCCCTCCAGCTCCTGCAGCTGAGAGTACACATTTTCCATTCTCATTTGGCTTCTCCTTCTATAATAACCTGCAGCAGATGTTTAATGATTCACTCAATACTAACTAGAAATGCATATTGGTTTAATTTCCATTAGTGAATCCCTGACACTTTCAAAGTATTTTTTTCACGTATTTTAATACTCAGCTGATATTCAACACAATTAAAATCTCCTTCACATAGAAGCTATTCAAAAAGTATACTGAAACATGGATTTTCTCTTTCTGAGAAGTGATTAGACAGACCATGCAGCCCACTGAAAGTTTTATTTTTATTACAAAGTCTGCAAAAGCTAATGATGGCAGAGCTTTGGTCAAAGCCACTCCAGGATATTATTCCAGGACCGTCCAGCAGGAATCCATCCCATCAATGCTGGGGAAGGACACAGCTGTATGACTGAGTTTCCTAGTACTGTTTTTAGCAGCTGAGACTTGAAATCTACTGCAGTTCAGCAGAATGCAAATAAATAACAGCAGAGGAGTTGCTGCAGCCATGATGGGCTACAGACTCAAAACTGAGTTCTCTCTTAGTAGGGCATATGATGGTCCTGAGAAAAGCAGATTGGTTTGGGGACAAGAGACCCTTTATGAGCAGAATGCTGACAGGAAGCATCACAACCCAACAAACCAGCGGAAGTACAGTAAAAGAGCCTGTTGAGCCTTTTCTCCTCCCTTTCCCTGAGGTGATTCCCTGCTCTCACCCCCATCATCCTGTAGGTCTGACCTAGAAGGGCTCTGGTCCCTGTCTCAGCAGCTCAACTGTCAGCTGATCTGTGCTCATGAAGGTAAAGGCAGGGAGAAGGTATCAAGGACATGCAAGAAACAGATGGAAAGGTGTGCTGAGACACACGAGTCTGTTTCTTTCCCCAGTTGGTGCCTTGCAGTGCTGGTCCTTCTGATGGCAACAAAGCCAGTCATCCTACATTCTTCCTAATCTAGCTTTAGTGAGAGGCTGCTATAAAGGAATGGCCACAGGATGGCAAGACACAGGGGTAAGTGTAGTTCAGAGAAACTTCCAACGTGACACTGGAGTTTGTCAAGAAGGGAGCTGGAAGACACCTTCAGAGAAGCAAAAGAGACCTCTAGATACAGGTGCACCTTTTCTCTGACTCTTCCCCTGATTCCTATCTCAGCTGGAGCAAAGATAGGGAGAGGGGGAAAAGTTATTAGGCTGAACAGTGGGTGGCATGGCAAAGACAAGTCAAGGAGGGCTTCAACAGGCTCTTTAAGACTGGCTGCTGTGTACACACTAGACTGGTGTATATGTTTATACATGTGAGTCAGGATAAGTCACCTTTTACTTTCAACTGGAAATGTATAATCA
>JANHGB010033443.1:7246-31480 GCA_026283785.1 Coracopsis vasa
ACACAATACTCCAAGTGAGGTCTCATGAGAGCAGAGTAGAGGGGCAGGATCACCTCCTTCAACCTGCTGGTCACACTCCTTTTGATGCAGACCAGGATACAGTTGGCTTTCTGCTGTGAAAATGCCACAGCAAGGACAACAATCTGCCTCTAGTCTCTTCCCAATGGTTTTCCTCCTTCTTACACCTTCTGACCACTCACCATTTCTCCATGTCTCAGCAGCTGCAAGCGTGGATTCACAACATGTGAAAGCTGACCCCAGTACAGAGTTATCCTCAACAAGCCCTAAGAAAGATCACAGCTACAGATTGAATCATCATATCTGCAGTCTGCCTCAAAGCAGTCCTTTCAGGATATAATATGTAGAAGAGAAACACCTGCACAGGTGCAGAGGTCGTGCACATGAACCATAGGTGTCTGCAGGCTGAATAGGTACAGATAACTATGCATTGTGTCTCCAATTCTACTAAAGCTTTTTTTTTTTTTTTTTTCTTTTGAGAAACGTCAAAAGGGAAGATTTTTATGTCCAAGCCTTTTCCAGGACTGCCCCACTTTGAGTTATGAGCTGCCTCAAGGTGATAGATTGGAAGTAGAGGCTGAGCCACATAAGGGCACGATCAACATCGGCAGGACAAATGCCAATGTTTGGCTATTTTTAAGTGTGAGTTATTTCTTTGAAGTTATAAATATAAGAATTGTTATCAAAAGATAGGCATTTCAGCCCAGTTCTCAGTTTTTATCATTTCTCATTAAAAAAACCCAGGGTAATAGTGAGTATTACTTTAAGCAAAAACTAACAGCTAAATGTTGGAAGAGGTTACCACTTTAAGAATAAAATTATTAGGCAAACATTGTTCATGAGTTCACACTGACACAAATTCAAAAGATAATGCATACATATATTTGGCACCTGGCAATAAGAAGCTAACAGGAGCAGACAGATAGCAAAGATCACTTTACAGATAATCTCATTACAAGAGAGACTTCTACATGCCCTTCAAAATGAGAAAATGAAATTTGCATTTTTATCTGTATTAACCTAATCAAAGCAGATAGTACAGAATTAAAAATCTGGCTTAGGCCAAGGAGTCTAGGTAAACAAATACATTCAAACAAAACTTGCTGATTTAGTACCCTCTTTAGTATGTTCCTTTTTCTTGTTAGAAATCCAGAAATCTTGAGAGAACCAGATCTTTGTGTGTTGAAACCTCCTGTGTGGCAGTGAGGAATAAAAGGATGGATGCATAAGGAAATCCCAGGGTGATCATAACTTCCTAATGGGAAAGTTGAACTAAAAGTTACCATTTCCTCTACTGGCAGCACTGCACAGTGCAGATGCTTGTAGAAATTCATCTTCATAACATGAGTCTTGACTTTTTTCTTTCCGGAAGAGGAATCCCTTGTGAATGCTGCCTGTGAGCTTGGTCACTGTGCTTTACACGGCAGGTGAAGAAACAGGCACTAACCACATTTTAACCATGTCTCAATATTTTTTTGTTTTTTCACAAACCGGTTTTAAAATAATTGAAGGAAGAAAGGAAAATGTGATTTATACTTCACTGTAAAATATTTTTCAAGAACAAAATAAATGTCTCCAATGTTGTACACACGAAGTTCAGTCTTCAAAATAATCCTGAAACAACGTGAATGGATTTTCAAAGGCCAAGGAGTTACAAACTTCTTTGATTATTTGTCTTTTATCGTCAAAAGCCATTTGTTTTTTGCCCAGGATCAATTTCCAGGTTTATCTACAGCGTGCTGCACCTCTGATTTCTAGCAAGCACCTTTGCTTTGTGTGGTATTCTGTCACTATCGGAAAAAAAGCGGTGCAGCTTTAGGCATATTTCAAATCTGGAATTTGTTTTAACTAATTAAATCTACAGCTCACTAACTAAATCAACACAAACCTATTCAAATTAAAGCCTGATATTAAATTCAATTCATTTTATGTGTATCATATTAACTTTTTTATATTAATATAATTATATGCTGAGAGCATACATCTGCATTGAATGTTGCCTGAGGAGATGTACTGGGTTTAACTGTTGTTTTGAGCTGGGCTTCCCAAACTGTAGACATAAGAAAATATTTGTGTAAATAAAATGATTTGAAATTATATGTTTTTAAAATGCTGTTGAGGTATCCATGTCTTTAGTTGCTGGGGAACTCAGTAGAAGATATATAGTAGTGACATCACATTTTTGTGTGTCTTTTTAAATTTGGTAAAAACTCTTTCCCATGTTTTACTTAAAATTATAGCAAAACATATTTCTACAAGACTGTTGAAGAAATATGTGCTCATCAAAAATGTATAGCAAAGTGACTGTGAGAAAAAGAGTTCCTGTGGAATATTGAATTTTTTGTTAATAATTAAATTCAAAGTAGTATTTATATGATAAATCTTATGTATTTCATTAATTCATTTATTCAATATCAGTGACAGTACAGCTGGCATAACAGCAAACTCTAATACCAGCTGTCTACTGAGTCAGAACGCTTACCTGTAGCCCCTTGGGCTCCAGCCACACCAAGCAATAATGACGAGACTATAAATTCAGGCAACTGTGATCAACAAACCCTGACAATCTGAATGCATAAAATACAATGCTAAGTATTTATAACAGAAATGTAATTATGAGTCTAATGCCCACTTACTTGTAGCACATACACTGCAAAAAGATAAAGCTGGTTTTCCACCAGTTTCAGTGAAATGTATTTGCTTGTTCCCTTCTTTCCAAGAGATTGTTTTCTTTCTTCAAAAATTTATTTACTAGTACAAAGACCTTCCTCAGGAGCAGCAGTTAAGAGAACTTCTCTCTTTTTGAACTTGTGCAAAGGACAAAAAACAGGTTTTTAAAGAAAGAACTGAATCTTATAGCTCTCAAGAATTCGCTGTGTTTGGCACTCAAGCTGCTTGCATAGTACCTGGGCATGGTTAAGCATCTTAAGCATTGCTATTGTTAAGAGATAGCAATAGGAACATGCTGGTTTGGACATCCTGAGGTTATCAAAAATTCTCAAGAGCTATTGTAGTTAGCCTGGAAGAGAAAGGGAAGATAGGGGACAATGTCTCCGCCATATATTGGCTGTCCGGCTAAAGTAAAAGGGTGTAATTATTAACAGTTTCCGATAGATGGCTCCTGAAGTACAAAGGTGATGGCAAAGCTGAGTACACATACCAGATTAGTCTCAGAACTGGTAATTTAGTCCTATCATAAACCAGTGTGACAAAGCACAACAGAGTGATAACCTTAACCCAGCCCCCAGAGGTGATAAACACCACAACAAGGAGCATACACAGAAAGTAAGGTGTTACATAAAACAACTCTGAGAACAAGAGCAACAACTCTGAGAAAAAATAAATCAACATTGTGACCAGTGACCATTAAACTAATATAATGAATGCTTATAATAAATTTGTTGTAACACACTCTTGTCAGATCTGTCATTATATCAACCATTTGTGCTCCACATTGTGTGCCAAAAAGGATGGTTGTGGTTTAATAATAATAATATTAATAATAATAAAAGAGAATTGGAATATACAAAACATGTGATGCACAATGCAATTTCTCACCACCTGCAGACCAATGCCCAGCCCGTTCCCAAACAGCAGCCCCCTGGCATCCTTCCACCCAGTTTATATACTGAGCATACATCATAATATATGGAATATCCCTTTGGTCAGCTGGAGTCATCTGTCCTGCCTGTGTCACCTCCCAGCTTCTTGTGCCCTCCAGCATCCTCATTGGTGGGGTAGTTAGAGAAGCCGAAAAGTCCTTAACTTAGTGTAAGCACTGCTCAGCAACAACTAAAGCACCAGTGAGCTGTCAAGAGTATTCTTATTCCAAATCCAAAACACAGCACTATACCTGCTACTAGGAATAAAATAAACTCTATCTCACCCAAAACCAGGACTCTGCTGCAAGGAAGAACTTCCATCCATCCATGATGATTCAAAACAGAAGAGATAATAACATTCAGTGGGAGAATAATTTATCTTTATGACAGTGTTCTGTCTCCCGAAATGTTTACCTTTCTGTGAGACATATATGACCACAACTATAATCTTAGTTCCAACCAAGACTGCTATTTGACAATTAAACCTCAATCCTTTCAAGGATAGAGTCTATATTCAAGACTAAAAAAATAAAAAAAAAAAGAAAACCAAAGCTTGAAAAGGCATGAAAATAAAAATTTGGTGGGAAAATATGTACCCTTTACTCCAGGTGGTTTCTGAACTTTAGCTGGTGAAGCATGTGTTCCCTGGCAGACTCCTCAGGGATCCACAATACCAATGTTGAATAGAAGTCTTTAGATGCAACTACATATACTGAGTAACTTTCGCCTTAAGGTATCCCAAACTGCTTTACAAGATTTTTTGCATAGATCCTTTCATCAATGAAATGCTGCCATTTTTTGCAGTGGAATATGATATTTTATTCCATTAGCATTATAGATAGTACTTAAGAAAGGATCTTTGTAAAGACTAATTACAAAAAAGCTTAGTTTCTAGTACTCTTAACTACAGCGAACATTTCATTAATAGCAGTGAGGCAATTATTTTAGCAGGACTAAGGAAGAATGAGAATAATTTCTAGTAACACCAATTTTCCTTAATGGATTAATTTGATCTTGGTCATATTTAACCTGAGATTGCAGTCCAAGGGGGCATATCCATAAGCATTAGTTGCAAAAAATCTCACAAAGCATAATGTCATTATGTTCTCTACAAAAATTATGAAGTCATTGTGATCGCTAACTAATAAAAAAATCAGTTCTATTTACAACTGGATGGGAATTAAAAAAAAAAAACTGCAGATTTTTCTCACTAACTGAGAAATACTGATCCATCAGAAACAGAGCAAGAGTTAATGATTGCACAATTTAGGGTTCAGATCATTCACCTGAATTGAAATGGGACTAAATCAGACTCTCTGCTGTGGTTAACGTTTTATTTAATATTAAAAAAAATGACCCAAACTAAAAAAAAAACAACCAAACAAAAAAACCTAGAAAAACATGAAAGATACTAGGCAGCAGACTTCCCTGGCAAGCCAATACCTACAGGACTGAGCTATTTTCGTGAGAAGAGGAATAGCTAGAGTGCAGACTGTAGGCCAAATTTGGGAAAATGGATATGCAAACCAGCAGATCATATTACAAACGAGACTTCTCCTGAAGTACACTGAATCTTCTGTTACTCTCTTTCTTGCAGCTCTCCCTGAGTTTTGGGCTACCTTACTCTACAGTGGGAAAATCCTTGAAACTTCAGTAAAGTTATATAAAATGATAAAAAAATGGTTTCTTTTACAGCTCTAATTCCCAATATTTTCTTATAATCCCATGAGGAGTTGGTAAACCTTAAAAAGGATTAGGTAAATCATATTTTACAATACCCATTATCAAGACATGTTTTTTCCAGCATTCATATGACTGGCTTGATATATATTCTCTACTAAAAGGGAGCAGCTCTCAATATCAATACACTTCTCGCTTACAAATCATATAAATTTATTTAACATCAGAGAATGAGTTGCTGGAGAATGAGAAATTAAATTTCATTCCACTTTCCTCACGAAAAGAAAAAGTGCTTTAGCATGTCCCCTGGTTACTTAAAAATGGCATAATTGATTAGCTTTGAGAGGGAATATTTGTTGAAATTAACTTTTACATTGTCAAAGATCAAAATATTAAAAGCACCCACATAAAATTGTCCAAAATTTAAGCTTCAGTTTTACAAATTGTTACTACACCTCTGAGCAGATGTATAGCTGCTTAAAACTGAGCTGACCAGCTGCTTTCTCATCAGATGTATTTATTTCTTTGAAAAAGTTCTAGATATGACAGAGAGGAATGCTTTTAAAAAGCTAATTTTTACAAAATCACAGTTCCTGTGATTTTTAAAAGCACAGATTTCTGAATCATTTACTTGAAACTCAGTTGTATTCTGTGAAGATATCAATACAGATTGATTAATATAAAAGGCTTTATCAAAATGACAGTGTAGTGCAATTAGTGTTGGAAGAAAATGGGGTTATGTTTGATGACTTGACAGAGATGATTAAGGCAGGAGAAAAAAAAATATTAATGCTGTCTTTAATTTGGTAATGCAATTAACCTTTTTTTATAAAACTTATAAAATAAAATGGTTTATTACATTTTTCTTTTCTAAATGGTCTACACAACAATAATTTTATCACTACTAGCCTGTTTCTAGCTACAACCTTGAAAAGATTATTAAGTCACTCATCATTATAAATTCAGTCATTCTCTAATATGCCTCCTTTACTAAGACTGACCTTTTCTGTAAAGAAACACAACTCTAATATCAAAACATATCAAAACATGTTCAAAACAATCATGACCTTCTGAGATAGTGGGAATGATACTGTAATGCCATATACATTTAGACAAGAAAGAAGACCAAGACAAGATAAAAAATCTCATTACTAAAAAAAAAAAAAAACAAAAAAAAAAGAACCCAAACAAAACCCACTGTTATCCCAATATATGTGAGAGGCTTATTTTTGTCATCTATATTTTCCATGGCAGACTCTTAGACTGAAAGATCAGAGGATGAACTGGTCCTAGTCAGCAGTATTCAAGAGATTCCTTTTGTAAAATCTTCCCTTTCCTCTTCTTCCATCCTTTCAGAAACAATCCTATTATTTCCACTTTCACTCTCATTCCTCAAGAAAGGTTCTATATTGTTTCCAGGTTAAATCTACCTTTTGTCTTTGCTCTGTCCTCTGCCACTGTCGTGAAAAATCATGCATTTCTGCACCACCAACTCAGTTTTTTCTAAGAGGTAATGGAGTTTCTGTGGCTATTGATAGAAACAGTGGGAACCAGGGATTTTTCTTGCAATTTCTAGTTTTGCAGTGCTTCCTTGGAGAAGGAGAATATTTTTTGCTGTAAAGAGAAAAAAAGATTACCTGTGGAATAATTTCTCCATCATAATGGTGTCTTCTAGATAAAGTTAGGCTGAATGTGGGTCTGTGTACAGCTGGAATTTTAGACCCTCTCTTTGTGCTGATACTTCAGTTATAAGGAACATGACATAAGCAGAAATCAAGACTAACATCTTCAATAATGATTAACACAACAGCAGATTCAAGGAGTATGCACTCCAGTAAACTACCAGGTGTGCAGGTCAACTACTCATTCCCCTTGAGCACCTGGAATGGCTTTGCCAATGAATGTGAAATAGCCACTGAATCACTTGCCAGGAACCAACATCTGTCTCAGTCCCCCTCTCAGAGAAGGGCAAAATATTGCCAAAAAACTACTTTAGAATTTCAGTGAGGCCTTTGGAACAATTTTGTACCCTTCGGCTCTTTCCAAATCAGAGCTCTTCCCTTTTCAGCCTGGGTATTTCATCAGCTTCTTCTAGACAACACATTTAGAGACACTCATTGAAAAAAAATATGCAGTTCACCATGTGTTTAGACCAGCTGGTTTGTAAGAAGCTAACAAAGGAGGTAGTAGCATTTGCTCCATCAATAAAGCAAAGCCTGCAGCTTTTATAGCTCTTAAGTTACTGCAGTCTGCCATAGCACACTCTTTTGTCCAGCACAAACTCTTAGATCCCATGTCCCATCAGGGTCTGTGGTGCAATCAGTTATCAATTTGGTCAACGGTCTTTAATCTAAAACTCAGTTCCTTGCCTGCATGTCTCTACTTGAGACATCAGACTCCAAATTCTAAATGCCAGTCATCACTGAGGCCATCTGTTTAAGCATGCCCTAACTCTGAACAAATATGCAGATAAATTAATATTAGCCCAATTTTGGTATGATTTACACTGATTAGAATGTTTGTTCCTTCCATAATTGGAATTCAGTTTTATAATATATTTATAATTAGAATAACTGAGCCTTCAACTTCTCAAATTTCTCCATATATACTTCCAGCATTATTAAGAGTGTTTGAAATTCCACTTTGGCATCCCATTTCTCTGTAGCTTGTAGGAGAGACTCTAGATAAATTTCAGGTGTGCTTTGCTAAATAATTTTCATTGAGTTACAGAGATGAAACCTGTGGGCTAAAACATAAAAGCTACATACTAAAGCCTTCATTAATGTGTGTTCTTTTGGCTATCAAATACAGAGAAAGCATGGATTTTGACACTATGACTTCTCTTAGGACTCTAGTTGGTCTCATCAGAACCTGTAAGAAACTTCTGAGATCATCTGTGGGAGCACCACTGAAGGAAGGAGAGAAAGATTTGCTTTCTCCTATCTCTCTGAGCATAAATGCATAAATACAAACTTAGCTGTGTACACATATGCATACATTAGTGAACAAAATACAGAAAAGCTGATTCTGTATGGCATACAAAACATTTAAATCCTGGGAAAAATGCTGGCAAACATAAAAATGAGGCAAGGGACATTACTATAGAATCCACATCCAAGAGGACATAAGCTTCAAAACGAAAAAGATATAAGCTTCAAAATGAGCTCACCCAGGAAGCAGGCAATAATGAACTGGTGTACTGCATACTGGAAAATTTAAAACACACAAAGGAGTCAATCTTGACCTTACACAACTGTTCAGATTCATCTGATGCCTGTGGGATTGCTCCTTATCAGTGGCACTAAGATTAGGTCTCTCCTCAGGCTATTAATTTTCAATTTTTCTTCTCCTCCAGGAACTTTTTGGCCGTACAGAACCTGTACAAGCAACAGGGAAGGAGCTCTGTACACAACGATCTCTACACAGGCTGGATGGAGACAGAGTAGCAAAAGGTCATCACATGGGGAACATGCTTATTAATAAGTTTATTTCTGTGCTGGAGGTCAGTATTCTTCAGTTAGTGGCATGAGCAGTTTTACTGGTGCCAGGTTTAGCTTTAAAAAAGGGCATGCAGTGGTTTATAGAGAGACCAAAACAACTGTTCCTCTTACCCTTCTTTCCTGTTTTCAGAGTGTGAACTATATATGTCTCCGGTGTATATTTCTCTTTTCACCTTCACGATTTCTGCTCCAGCTGTGCCACAGGGCTTCTAGACAAAGCTGCAGAATATACTATGCATCTCACCTTTTTCTAACCACAGACAAACAAAATCTGTTTAATTTCGGGGTTCAAATGTGTTAATAAAGCTACAAATACTCCTGTTGGTATTATAGACACTGAATGTTTCAGTCCCTTTTTGATGAGCCTATTAGCTTCTTAAATCAGAATTCTTTCAAAGGTGAAACAAAATCCTCCTTTCATTAATTTCTTCAGCTGGTGATTGGGGCTTTTTGAGGGGGTGTTGGGTTTTTGATTTATTGGTTTGTATTGTTTGTTTTGTTTTTCCTACAGGTTCCACTAGGAACTGTGGCAAAACTGTGGAACACACTACTGAGCAGCAGTGCAAATAATTTCATTTTCTTTTGTTTTCATACCTTTGCTATTGGTCACTGGTTTTCTATCACATTTCAAAGCTTCTTAGAATTACTTGCAGCAGGCAACTGTCTGAGCTTCACTGACTGCAATTCATTTGATGCAGGGACCAGACCACTAACTGATAGTGGTTTTTTCGTCATTACATTTGTGTTTAAAAATGAGTTTGGGAGAACAGAGACAATCTGAAAACCAAAATCTCAAAGGATTAAAAGAAATATTTTTCTAATTATGATTTTATCAGCGAAGTCTCAGAGGTTTTATTACACAGAGCCAGAACCTACTAAAATCCAGATTAACTATGTTTAAGCATACATAATTACACTGGGAAATGGCCTTAAGCTTATAATCATAGAAATATTATTCAAGCACTTTTTCTTTATAATGGAAAACATCCTATAAATTGGATGAAGAAAATATGAAACCCTTAATACTTCCCATTCTTATCCACTCATAAAATAAAAATTTATGTCTCTTAAATTTCTGGGTATACTGAGCTGCAAGATATATGGGAAGATTTCAGCCATCATCCACGCAAGCACATTGTCACCTGAATGCTTCAAGATTAGGATAATGGGGTCAGTAGCCTGAAATTAGAAGGTAAGGAAGCCATGTAACTGCAAACCCTTTCTAGGGAAGGGAGCATTGACAAAGTAATTGGAACAGGGACATAAATAACATCATGCACAATGCAAGTGCTCATCAGCCCTTGATCAATGTCCAGCCAGTCCCCAGGCAGCAAGCAGCCACCCCTGCAGCCAGCTCCCCCCAGTTTATATACTGAGCATGACATCAACTGGTATGGAATATCCCTTTGGTCAGTTGGGGTTCTCTGTCCTGGCTGCATCCCCTCCTGTCTTCTTGTGCACCCCCAGCCTACTGGCACAGGCAAGGCAACATGAGAAGCTGAAAAATCTTTGACTTAGTGTAAAAACTGCTTAGCAACAACTAAAACATCAGTATGTTATTTAACAGTATTCTCATCCTAAATCCAAAACACAGCACTATAACTGCTACTAGGAAAAAACATTAACACTATCGCAGCTGAAACCAGGACACAGACTTTGCAATACTTAGAAAACAGAGATGTGTGGGTCTAATACCAGTCAATGCTCTGGGAAATCCTAAAGGAATTGTCTCCCCTTTTACATCATGGAACAAGAAGTAGACGCTGGAAAAGCCTACATCATGGAATCGTCTAACCCTAGCTTCTTCCCAAGTAGGAAACTAGCATGAAAAAGCTGGACAAGCACACAGCTGCTTTAATTCTGAAGGCAGAGACACATTCAGAATATCTCCTTGCCATATTGAAATCTTGTACACCATGGTTGTCCTTTCGATTGGCTCGTTAATCTTGAACTTCTGTTTGACAGTAAATGTGAGGTAGTTTCATACATGCTTCTAAAGGGAGGATACAAGCCCTCTGAGGAGGAGGAGTTGCCTTTTGTCACAGAAAGCAACTGGAACATATGGAGTTTTGCCTGGGGACAGATGATGAGGGCCTTCATAGGAATATCAGCAGCAATAGGAAAACTAGGGAATGCTAGGAATAGTCCTGTGCTGAATGGAGCAGAAGCCCTAGTGATGAAGGACAAAAAAACACTGAGGTGCACAATGTTTTCTTCATCTCCTCCTTTTTCATGGCTAGGATTGCCCCTATGACCTTTAGACCAATGGCAAAGTCTGAAGAAATGTAAACTTGCCCCTGATAGAGCAGAATCAACTTAGGAAGCATTTAAATGAACCAGACATGCACAAGTCCATGGGAGCTGACAGGATGCACCCTTGAGTACAAAGGGAGCTGGCATTGTGAGACCAGTCATTATCATCTTTGAAAGGTCATGGTGATGGGGGAAGTTTCCTGAGTCATGAAAAAAAGCAAATGTCACTCCTGTCTTCAAGAAGAGCAAGAAGGAAGATCCAGAGAGCTACAGCCCAGTCGGCTTCATTGTATTCCCTTGAAAGGTGATAGATCGAATCCTTTCAGAAACCATTTCTAACCTTATTAAGCACAATTTTGTCATTGGGATTAATAAGCATAAATTTGTGAAGGAGAAATGCCTGAGCAGCCAACCCTTTTTGATGAGGTGACTGGCTCAGTAGACAAGTAGAGAACAGTGGATGCTGTTTATCTTGACTTCAGCAAGACTTTTGACACAGTCTCCCATTACATCCATAACAAATTCATCCTTCTTCTCTAACATAATTTTTTCTCATTCACTCTCTCAAAGATACGTAAATTTGTTGTGTTGAGATTTTATCTACAAATTGTGAAAATGATTTTCTGTCAAAGTGATTTGGCCTATTTTGTTTGGATTGCTCCTTAACCTCAAAAGTGAAGATTAAATTATGGGCATATTCATACTGGAAATTAACAGTCGTGAAAGACTATGTGTTCGTTTTGTCCATAGGTTCAGTGTGGCTTTTATCTTGTATTTGTATTTGCTGTTAGCAGAAGGAATACATGTCAGAAGATCTGAGAATTAAGATGGCATAATAAAGCTGATGACAAAAAAAGAAAGATAAGAAAATATATATTTTCAACAGGCACTAGCTTACTATGAGCTTGCTAATAAAACACAGAAGTCACTGCTGACATATCATACAGAATAACTGATCCTGAAACATCAATAGGACAGCAGCAATGTTTTAAAGAAATACCCCAGATTTTTTAATTAATCTGTCTAATATACTTTATCTGTAAAAATAAAGCTGCATTAATTTTGATAATTAAGGAAAAGTCTTCTATGTTCAAACATTACAGTTCTCTATTTCCTGTCGTAAAGGCTGGCTTTTACTCTTTCGTATCACAGATTTTATGTTCATATAATGATCCTACATGCCACATTATGCAGACAACTTTGTTACACTTACCACACTGACTGAATCATGCATACTTCAGAAAACCTCAGAAGAAATACTTTTTTTTATTCTGAAACTTCTGAAAGTGACATTATAATCAATGGAGTGAAAAATATGGACGAAGCACAGAAAATTGGAAAGTTTTAAGAGGTTGGTGCCTTTGAGATGGTAGAAAATAGTCTAGCTCTCCTGACTTTTATCTTAAAAGTTGTAAGGAGATCAGCATTGTGAAAAAGCAGAGAGTGCAACCAGAGATGAGTTTAGATAACAGGCAAGAGAGAAACACAATAATTGAAATCCGTAATGGACCTGGAAACAGAGAAAGGATTCTACAGAATGGCAAAATTATTGATTGAAAAACACAACAACATTTGAGTTAGGCTTTTTGAATGGATGTCTGTCGTGGTTTAAGCCCAGCCGGCAACCCAGAACCATGCAGCCACTTTCTCACTCCCTCCCCTTCCTCCCCCCGGGCCCCCGGAGGGATGGAGAGGAGAATCGAAAGAATGTAACTCCCACTGGTTGAGATAAGAACAGTCCAGTAACTAAGGTATAATACAAACCACTACTGCTACCACCAATAATAATAATGACAAAGGAAATAACAAGGTGAGAGAATACAGTCGCTCACCACCAGCCAACTGATACCCAGCCCGACCCGAGCAGCGATCTAGCCCTTCGGGGTAACTGCCCCCGGTTTATATACTGGGCATGACGTGCTGTGGTATGGAATAATTCTTTGGCTAGTTTGGGTCAGGAGTCCTGTCTCTTCTAACTCCTGGCTTCCTCTCCTCCCTGACAGAGCATGAGGCTCAGGAAGTCCTTGGTCAGACAAACATTACTGAGCAACAACTAAAAACACTGGTGTTATCAGTGCTGTTCCCAGACTGAAAGTCAAAAACACAGCACTGCACCAGATACTATGGAGAAAAATGACTGCTACTGCTGAACCCAGGACAGACCTACAAGATGTTTTTATCTGAGACAGTAACATTGTCCCCTCTTTAGACTCACTGGAGACAAATATACACTCCAAGAGCACACTCATATGAACTATTTCAACCCTTAGCCTTAGTAAGTGATAAATCTTCACTTAAACTTGTCTATTTTTCTCCTAGAACTAGAATTCTAGCTGAGGATTTAACAGCAGTATTGCAAGTATCTGAAGTTAGTGAGAAAACATTCCAAAACAATCTCAATATTAGGATGATCAACACTGGAAATAAATGTTATGTAGACTGAGCTTCAATTATGCCTCAAGGGTACTGATCTGCTGGCAAGGACAAGTAGCAATGCCAATGCTCTCCTTTGTCTGAATCCCATACAGATTTGGGAAAATGCAATTCTTTCCCAAGGTTTAGCAGTAGTATTGCCAATTCAAGGTGCCCCAGAGATGCAATGAATGAGCTCATCTTCTACATGCTGTCCTGAACACTTTTGCCATCTTTCTGGGCAGCAAAACTAGGATGTAATGCTTCTAGGGAGATTGGGATAGAAAATTGTTGAAGCAGTTATAATCATAATGCTTTTCATGTGTTTTCTACTGCCAGGGCCCTTGAGCTTGTACAGCTCTGGCTTCCATTAGTAGAAACTCTCTAATGAGCCATGTACATTAGATTTATCTGTGTTTGATTAACAAATTCCCAGTAATGGATTTAGCTTCATTCAAAATTAATAAATAACCTCATGAATTTTAACATTCTCAAAGTTGTCTCTGAGTCCATTGGTTATTACTTAATGGCTGTGAGGCATACATTTAGCTGGGAACTGGAGCTCTTTTTATGAATGAGAATAATTTGAGACCACCTGAGGATTTTTTTCTCTTAGAGTACACTGCTTTAGCTATAGATTCTGAAAGTAATACACCTATGGGGGTGTATTTATAGTGGTCTTCCGCCCTTTTTCCCCACCCCCTCCCCATTTTTCTCCTTCTATTTTCCCTTTTTATTTTTTCTTTTTTTTCTTCTTTTTTTTTTGGGGGGGGGGGGCAGAGGGAGGGTAGTCTTGTCTGAAGACACAAAGCATCAGTGTAAAAGTCTCAAAACACAGTTATGAAAGCCCATTTTGCTTAATTCACTCTGCATTAGAAAAAGCCAGAATGTAATTTTTAGTGTGGATAATTAGACCTGTACAATGAAATAGCTCAAACCCAGCTTCAATAAGCACAATAATAACTGCTCTTACTCCTCTAAGTCATTTAGTGTCCCAGAATAACTTTTCAATCTAATACAAAACTGAACACTAACAGTCATTCTGGAGGGTATGGAAGCTTCGAAATATTATGTCAGACAGTGAGCTAGTTTGAGGTAAGATCAGCTAATTTTAAGAGTAAGCCTAACCTACAAATATTCCAGTAGTTAATCTTGAATCAGCATAAAACTATTTGATACTGTCTGCACAAAATGATACAGCAATTTAGAATGCTCTCTATCATGCCTGAAACTTTATGTTAATTTTGATCTCAACAATAGTTTCAAATTATTTCTGAGATGGGAAGTATTTGAGAGTTTGAACACAATGTATGTGTTACACAGATATATATATATATACATTGTGACATCTGTCTCAGCTCTAGGAACCTTCATGTTATCAGAATAATATATCAAAATATTCCAGGGTTCAGAAATACAATTAACTGCTTTAATTTGACACTTCAGTTATCTAAACTCTTACTAAAATTCCTTGAATTCTTAGAAAATCACAAAAATAAAAAATTATGCAGTTCTATATTTAATAGTGAGTAGTAAGTTTTGACCTAACAGCCTTGCTCCTCTGATAATGTATGATAGCAGCAGGGTTTTAACAACATAAGAAGAGAAAAATATCTGAGCAATTTGTGAGGTTGGATAGTTTCAGCACTGCCTTTCATTACCATTTTTAATTCCTATTTGCTGTTTTCGGTTAGGATGAATTCACCCTTCCATATGTCTGATGCAAGGTGTCATTCACCTCATTAATTTAACTTATCTTGAGTCGAATGTTACTCTCTAAGCAGACAGGAAAAATTGTGGGCCTTTTGACTGAGATATCCAAGAAGAAATCTTAGACTTCATTCACAACTCTTCACTAAATATTTCTGAGATTAAATGTGAAGTAAATTCCATTGACTTCAGCTCTGAGTTATAAAAGATGCAGGTACTCTGGTACATGTACTGAGATGACTGAGTTTTCCTGAAGTAATAAAGTGCACACATCTGTTATTTATTTTTCTGTCTCACAATGTATTTCAGTTGAGCAATTTTTCCAATTAGCTGATATTCAACCAAGTGCTGCAGTAAGACATTTGATCTGGTTTGTGTAGTGCACATGTGCTTTTTTTAATATTGACAAAAACTGTAAGATACTGAAATAGGAAAAAGAAAGATAGAGAAAAACAAGCAAAAAAAGCATTTACATTTTTTTACTACTGAAAACAGAGTAAACCACAAAATGATGGAATTAAAATGCAGACAAAAGACTGCAGAAGACTTATGTGTCTTAATACAGAATAGAAAGCAAACTAAGTCAACATGAAAGTATCAAAACCAGTCAAACAAAGAAAAAAAAATCAAAACTAATAAACCAAGCCTCAGAAAGGTCCTAAAAAATTACCATAGGAGAAAACAGCTAAAGACTGAGTTATATTTAAAATGTGGATTCAGATCGAGACAGTCAGAGCTGCTTGAAAATCCACCCATCAAGAGCTGCCTCTTCTGACACAAGTGCAAAGGAATATTGTGTTCCAGAAAAGATCCTTTACCAGGAATCCGCAGAGAGAATCCTGTGTAATATAAGGGGTAGGAGAACTTAAACATGAATCAGAGAACTATTCTTTGTCCTGGCCCTGTGTTGCAGCCAGATGTGTTGAAAACCAGAAATCCACGTTGTTCTTTTGACATTTACTTGTTCTTCAGTGTGAGCATAAGTACTTTTCTCCATGAAATAAAAAAGCAGAGAAAACCAAAAAGTACAAGATAAAGAAGAAAATAGTGTATTTATATTCACTATATGACTTCCACTATTAACTATTTATTATATGGCTTCCCTTTCGACAAGACTAAGATGGGACAGTGTAGGAAAGCACATCATGTCTTTCCATATTCTTCTTTCTAAATTGTGCTTATAATTCAGGGAAACCTACCTAGTTCCGTCTTAAGTCATTGCTCTGTGTTACATCATTTTTTTACTGTCCACACCTTTTTCTTAACACCCACAGTGGACCTTTACGAAATCAATAATCATCTCATTTTCAGTTCTTACTTTTCCTAACTCCCTTTGAAAAGAACTAGCTGCAAAATTATCCTTGAAATCAAACCTATCTCTGTATTTCTCATAAACTTCCAGCAATCATTTCTGGCAGCAACCCTTATCCTTGCCCTCTGAATATGCACTGTACAAAGTGGAAAAAAAAAATATATATATATATATAGCTCTTCAGTCTCTGTGTCTCAATATTGTACATAATTTTAGGATATTTGTAAGATTTTGCCAAGCTCTTCAGGGTTTTACCAGATCTTTGAACAAACCTTGCTGCTCAATACAACTGCTCTGAATAATAAGCCTATCCTGAAATCCATTGCAGCTTTAATGTTAATCTTACCTGTCTTGGCAGGAACTCAGACACTTGGCAGAGGAAATTCTTTCTCTCAAACTGCTACCAGTCAACCAGTCTGATTCTTAAGCAAGTATATATACAATGGCTATTCTTGTTGCTGGGACCAGAGGGAAGAGTCTACTTACTATTTTTCAGAGTGTAGTGGCTCCTGGTAGTCTTATCCATAACCAAACTAACATGAGTCAGAGGATATATTTGCCCTCATTTTGCTTACAATATTTCTAGTATCAACCATAAATATTACTTTTCATCTACTAATTTCCTAAATGTTAAACCTATTTCAAATTGCCTCTACTCCTATGGACAGTAAATTCAAAAATTAAATCAAAAATTAAACTCAAATAGACTATGCCTTTAATCCCAGTCAATAACAACTTTTATTTTATTTTTCTGTAACTTGCAGGCTGCAGCCCAAAAAAGCCTTCAGATCTTTCTTTCATGTACTGAAACCATAGTGCTAACACTGATTTAGGAATATCACAATCATTATACATTTGAGTTGCCAGAATTCATTCTCTTTCTCTAGCACTTAATATGATCTAAGAATGAAAATAACCCATCATTTCTGGTAGAGTATCCCCAACAGTAAAACTACTCAAAACCAAAACCCCACAAATCTGTGGTTGACTTTAAGGTATGAGGTTACTGAAAAAAATCATTACTCAAGAAAGCTCAGAGTTATATAGTTAGGATCTACCAGTAGTCTAGCTCTTAATCTCTTGCCAGTCTTAAATCTAAATTTAAGTTAAGAGTAGCATGCTGATTCTGAGTATACCCTCTTAAACAATAAAGTATTTGAATTTTTTCAGCATCAAGTATCATCTTCATTGTATGGGTCTTACTAGATTCTCAAGGACACAAGTCTTGAAATCCTTCTACCCTTACCACACGTACCTTAAGCATAACATAGCTCTGAAACATAGGTAGCATCTGTCCTTTACAAGCCAAAGACATTAGCAGACCTGTCAACAAATTATTCTTGTCCAATCCCAGAGGATCTTGCAGAATATAGAAAGAAATCTTCTCCATCCCTGGCGGTGTTCAAGGCCAGGTTGGACAGAGCCTTGGGTGACATGATTTCGTGGGAGGTGTCCCTGCCCATGGCAGGGGCATTGAAACTAGATGATCTTAAGGTCCTTTCCAACCCTGACTATTCTATGATTCTATGGCAGCACTCTTAATATTTCAGCTTGTTCACCAGCTTTCTATATTTTTACTTTAACTCCCTTAAAAGGTCTTTATGCAGTCATAATAGTCTTCTCTTTTTTTGACATAATTATTCTTGCCAATGCAATAGACTATGCTGGAACCATCAAAAGGCTGTTTTTTCAGCTTTTGCGTTCTTGCATCCTGTATTAAAATACATGGTACCTGTGGTTTTAGCTGAAGTTCCGTAAATTTCCAAGGGTAACTAAGGCCACTCTTCTGAGTAACTATCTCTTTAGGGGACTGTGAAGATATTTGGCAAGGCTGTCCTCTTAATTTTATTGAAAGCTCAGAGGGTACCCAGGTGAAGGTAAGACACAGCAACTAAACAAGAAGAGGGCAGCAAACTAAATTTTGCATTCTTGGATAGTTATTTTCACATCATACTTTATTTAGTAGAATATGGTGAAAGGAGAATAATCTTAACCAAACTAGCATCTAAGTATTAGCTGAGGGAATACAAAAAGAACAGTCTAAAATGTGTGCTTGAATGGTATCTCTTATTGCCACTGGATTCCGTACTACTGTTATTCACTAAATAATTCGTGTGGTCTTGTTTCAAATTGAATTTTTTTTTTTCTGTAATACATTTATTCTTCCTCACTCTTCTGTCTTTTCTCAGATTTCACTGTAGCTTCACCCTCATTTGCATTTCAGTGTAGGGTCTCTAAGCACACCTCCATTGAGTGTGGTGCTGTCCAGTCAAAACAACAGAATGCAAGCTAGGTAGCAGGTGGTTGTAGTTATAAACCTTAGCCATAACTCTTGGACTTTTTCATCTCTTTCTTGCTCTTTGCAGTACTTACTTTGCATGGATAGCAAGCAACATGAAGCAGCAAGGCATGACTATATGGTCATTGTGACAAGCCACCATCAGCATTCTTTACAGCAATGACTTTTCATCTGGAACAGCAGACAAAGACTAACAAAACCTTCCCTGGCTTAATAAATTTCTTCAACTCAGGCATCCCACAGCCCAGTCTGATGGTGCCCAAACTGAAAAGAAAGAAAGAAACTATTGCTTTTCCAAGTACGTAAGCGGAACAGTTAGCCTTTCTTGCATGGTATTCCTTCTGGTTTCAAAGGTTGTTATTTTCATGTATGTAATTTTTTTCTCTCTAGATGAAAATAGGGCTTAATTACCAATTTACATTACTAGATGAAATTATGACTAGATTAATTCTAGTTACTCAAAAAGGTAAAATTTCCAGGTTTGAGTTATTGGACATTTTTTAATTATAATAGATGTCCTGCAGTACTTTTTACTTCTAGTACTCTTGTCTTATCAGGGCACAATATAGACAAGATTGTGCTGTGATGGGTTATTTGATGTTGTGATATCTTTTCATAATTTGTTTTATCAGTAAGTCTACCTTTTGTGCTCTGGAAACAAAATTAATTACTTTTTGAATTTTGTTATGGTATTCTTCATTCACTGTACTTACATAGTCCACAAATATTTAGAAATTCTTTTGCACCTATTATTTTAGGGGATGTGTTTGTCCAGTTTTATGTAGACGCCTGAGGCGCAAAAAGATTGAGATTCAGGCTGTTGAATGAGTTTTGGAGACTAAATTTTTAATGTGCTTGGTATTAAACAGCACTTTGTTCTCAAACCACTGCTTCCTTTAGCTTCAGCTGTGATTTGCAGTTGTCAAATATCTCAAACAAGAACTCAAGATCTGGTTAAGAATATAAAGTACACAATTTTCAAGTGTGTAATTAATTCTGTTCAAGGGATTTACCTGATATCATTTAAGAGTTGTTGAATTGTCTTCCAAAGACAAAGATACATACAAACACATACAGAAATACATAGAATCATAGAATTCAACAGATTTTTTAGGGCATTAGTCAGCTGCCTTAACAGAAATCTCCTTTTAGAGCTTCTCTTGCCATATCATGACACACTGGTTGAGACCCTTAGAGTGTATTAGCAATTTAAGGAGAAAAAACCAAACAAAAATCTATAAATTAAAGCACTATTGCTACCTTTGTGAGATAAAAGCAAAAATAAGCTTGCATTGAATAGATAATCATGGCATTTTGTAACATTTGAATAATTACAATACTATTAACTTAGTGAAGGTAATGAAATTCCATATATACTACTTAAAAACTACCATAAAAATACCATTTTAAACCTCATCATACTAACATTTTTGTGAATATTGACCTTAATATTGAAACTTTTAGTTCCACTGCATCTTTACCTTCAGTAAATAACTTCACAGTGTTTCTGATCTGTCATTGTAGAAATTTTGCTTAGGTAATTCAAAGCAGTTTACATCTGACAAAGTTTGTATGCCAATAGATATGTAACAATCCAAATAACCACAGTTTCTGGGTTTTATTGTGATGCATTGCATATAATATGCTTCTCATGGGATTGTGGATTCTTTATCTATCTATCTATCTATCTATCTATCTATCAGAGCACAGCACAGCACAACACAGAACAGAACAGAACAGAATATTTCAGTTGGAAAGGATCTACAATGCTCATCTAGTCCAACTGCCTGACCAGTTCAGGACTGATCGAAAGTTAAGGAGTGTTATTCAGGGCATTGTCCAAACACCTTTTAAATACTGACAGATTGAGGCATTGACCACCTCTCTAGGAAGCCTGTTCCACTGATCAACCATCCTTTCAGTAAAGAAATGCTTCCTAATGTTCAGTGTAAACCTTCCCTGGCACAGTTTTAAATCATTCCCAGACATTCTATCACTGGATCTCAGGGAGAAGAGCTCAATACCTCTCTCTCGGTCTCCCCTCATCAGAATCTGTAGAGAGGAATGAAGTTGTTCCTTAGTCTCCTTGTCTGCAAGCTAGAAAAGCCCAGTGCTCTCATACTTCCTAATTTTGGGGCCCAGTGTTCAAGATGAGGCTGCACCAATATTGAATATAGAGGGATAGTCACCTCTTTTGAGCAGCTTGTTATTGATGGACCCCAGGGATGCGTTTCACCCTCCTGGCTGCCAGGACACACTGACACCTATTGGGCCTGCCATCAACAAGGAACCCCAAATCCTCTTCTACAGATCTACTCACCAGCCGCTTCTCTCAGTTTATACTTGTGCCCAGCTTCACTCTGCCCCAGATGTAAAATCCAGCATTTCAACTGCATAAATCCTATCAGGCCTGATCATGAACTTGTTTATTCTAGAACTATAAAAATAAAAACATGTCTCAAGCCCTTGCTATAAGAGTATTCTGAGTCTGGACATGTCATGAAGTTAGATAGTCAGTTGAAATAAAATCTTACAGCTCCATTTACTTACTGAATCTTTGCTGATTTCTGTGGCTGAAGATAAGGTATAATGTTAGCAGGTATGTATTATCTCACAAACTTCATGGAAAATGCCTTTGCGCAGTTAAGGTTGTCAATGAATACTTACTTACCTAGATTGTGTAAATAAGGCTACAAGTAGAAATATAGTAATTCCACAAGAAGATATTTATTTTAAAGAAAAGACCTGCATATCATGCTACTTACACTTTTACAAGTGATATTATGTCAGTGTATATTATATATCTTATTTCTGTAGCGGTTTTCATGTGGTATCAAAGATTCAGTAGTATACAATAATAGCGTATAAAGACCCTTTTTCTATACACTTTCTTGCCCTTTTTTTAGAAAAAAGCAAACCTCTTTTATATTCAGCTTGAATGTCTGCTTCTAATACTGTTCTAGAGCACAACAATTTACAGAGAATTGAAAAAGCAATTTTCTTTGGACAGCTAGCTATTCTCCCTAATTTTCACCTGCCAAACACTTTTCTTTGAATGTTGACTCAATCAGATAAAATGCAGGTTTTAAAGATGTTTGATTAGCTGCCTGGCTTACCTTTAGATACTCACTTTGCATGTAAACTGTCTACATACCCACCTCTCTTCCCTGCCACTGACACAGCTTTCCTCAGAGCTGCAATGAGCAATGTGGACGTGATTAAAGACAATAAGCACTTTTCCTTCATGGGCTACTGATAACTTAGTTCTGTTTTATTAACTGCAGTAAGAATGAACCAATAATAAAAACAATACATAATTTAAAATGTGCGTCTTCATTTCCTGAATCATAGAATCACAGAATATTTAGGATTGGAAAGGACCTTAAGATCATCTAGTTCCAACCCACTTGCCATGGATCCTGAATGAATCTTTCACATGTATTCTAATTTAGACCATCAGTTAACAAAACTTCTTTCTCTTATGCTAGAAGCTGAACACAAGCTCTGAAATGAAAGTTTACACTAGTGTCTCCTAAAAGACTTGTAAAAATAAACGATACGTATGAGTGCCTAGTACTTTACATACCATGCTAAAAGTAATTTTGGTGTTATGTGGGTTCTTTTGTTTGCTTGTTTGTTTGTTATTTCCCCTTAAGAGTTATCTAAATATATGGATTTCATTATGCCATAGGTAAAATTACAGCATTTGTGTCTCTAGCAAGATTTTTCAGTAGGGGTTAGGTGACAGTGGTGGTTTATTTCCACAATATTGCCATTCACTATTATGTTCATTCTATCATTACTTACTTTAAAAATTACATGGATATTATTGGAATAAAAGGGGAAAAATATCATCTTATTATAAATAAAAGCATCAATATTTTGTCCTCCACAGTTTTCGGGACTCCTATAACAATTTTTTCTTTCTTTTTACCGTTAGCAGTATAATACTGTTGATTAGATATAGAAAACACTGATGTCTGGTTTCAGAAGACTGCGTTAACAATTAATTACAAATAGGCTATCCACAGCATGTTGGTTAAAATAAACGAAACACCAAATATTCATAAGATCTTGGAGTAAGTCTCTAAGACTGGAATTGAAACAAAAACATAAATTTCTTGTCTTCTCTTTTGTTGTGTGTGTGCTCATTTTGATTTGGCTTTTGGTTTTATGTTTTGGTTTTGTTTCTTTTTTTTTTTTTAAGAGAATAGTCTAACTATATTTCCTAGTGCTTAACACAGTGGTCGATGGTTTAAACCATCTTTACATGTGCCAATTTAGCAGAACATCAAAAGGTATTTTTTCAAAAAAACCCAGTCTACTGCTTTTGGCCTGGACAGAGTCAGATTTCTTCATAATAGCTTGTATGGTGCTATATTCTGGATTTCTGACAATAATATACTTGATAAAATAGGGGTGATTTAGTTATTGCTGAATAATTCTTGCACAGCATCAAGGCCTTTCCTGCTTCTCATGTTGCTGTGCCAGCAGGCAGTCAGGGAGGGGTAGGGTGAGGGAAGAACGACACAGCTAGGACAGCTGACCTCAACTGACTAAAGGGATATCCCATACTGTACAACATTGTGCTCCTGAAGAGGAGCTGGGGAAGGATGGAAGAAGGGCAAGGATGCTTGGAGTGATGACATTTTGCCTTCCCAAGTAACTGCTGCATGTGATAGAGATTGACTTTCCTGGGGACGGCTGAACATCTGCCTGCCCATGGGAAGCAGTGAATTAATTCCTTATTTTGCTTTTTTTGGGTACATAGCTTTTTGTTTACCTGTTAAACTTTTTTTTATCTCAACCCACAGGTTTTAACAGTTTCACCCTTCTAGTCTCTTCCCCCATTCCTCCTCCACCAGGAGGGAGCAAGCAAGCAGCTGGGCAGTGCTGAGTTGCCCACCAAGGTTAAAACACAGCAACTAATAAAATATGTAATAGTAATTTAAATTAGTTTGATTTTGTCACCTTTATTTGACTTTGGAACAAAAGACTGCAGTTTAAAGCTTTTTTTTTTTTTTCCACCAGAAAGTAAAAAATTTGATACCAGAAAGTGTCCCAAAATTAAGATGGTTAATGCAATACAAGTTGTTTCTCACCAGCACTTTCTTGCTGAGAGAAATCTCTACGTGCTTTCTCCTGTTGTGTATTTCTCTTGCAATCTTATTTATTTTTCAGCAGGGGTATATTTGTACTGCAGAGACTGAACAGATTGTTACTTCCCATTGGCAGAAGATAGCAAGATGTTAGGAGGCTGCCTTTGATGATAAAAATCCTGCAGGTAACACTGGTTAGCATCATGGACTACTCAGAAGAAACAGAAAAATAGTGTCTGTCCTGGTTTCAGCAGTAGCAGTCATTTTTCTACTTCTTAGTAGCTGGTGCAGTGCTGTGTTTTTGACTTTCGGCCTGGGAACAGCACTGATAACACCGATGTTTTCAGTT
>JANHGB010033445.1:0-41294 GCA_026283785.1 Coracopsis vasa
CCCTGGCGGTGTTCAAGGCCAGGTTGGACAGAGCCTTGGGTGACATGGTTTAGTGTGAGGTGTCCCTGCCCACGGCACGGGGGTTGGAACTAAATGATCATAAGGTCCTTTCCAACCCTAACTATCCTATGATTCTATGATTCTGATTCACATTGGTCCTAATAACACCTGCATCCTTTTCAGTAAAACAGCTTCTAGCTCTTCCTTCCCCATCCTGTATTTGAATAATTAATTATTTCTAAGTGTAGAATAGTCTATTTATCAGTGCTTAGTGTTACCTTAAGCTTTCCAATCATAACTTGAACTTGTCCAGGTCATCCTAAATTCCAGTTATCTGTCAATAAGCTGACAGTATTTCCCAAGTAGTTATAATCAGAAAATTAGGATCACAGTATCACAGGATAATTCCTGCTGGAAGGGGTCTCAAAAGATCATCGAGCCCATCTTCCTGTTCACAACTTGCTGTCCCGTCACTCATCGCATTATCTAGAACACTGGAAGGAACTGGAGCTGTGCCAGAACTGACTCTGCTGTGATTGCTGCTACAACTGTGTGAGAACGATTTTCCACCCACTTCTGTCTAAGTGGGTAACAGTTTTGTCTAGACCATGTTTTTCCAGCTAACTTATGAAAATGTCATTGAAGTAGCGCTAGAAGCTTTACTCAAATCAAGATGTGAAATCTACTGCTCCTCAGGCTCCGGTGCCTCTTACTCTGTCACAGAAGAAGGTTAGATCAGGTTGACCCCGCACCTTCTTGACAAATTCATGTTGACCTTAACTGATTTACTTCATCTCTGACTGCAACTATAAACCATTAACTTGTGCTAGCATTTTTCCAGAGAGTGAAATGGAGCTGGTGGTACTAATTCCCTAGCTCTTCCTCTTTTGAAATCCAAGTGGTTATCATGTTCATCCTTCCCTAGTCTTCCTTCCTTCACTCATTGTCACCAGTTCTGGAAGATAACTCCTGATGTCCCTGTGACTGAATCGGCCACCCCTTCAAGTGCTAACCAATGAAGGCCCATGTAATTTTAAAGTATATCACTCATACAAATGCTTTCTAGTCTATTCATACTGAGTTAATACCCTTTTGTCTCTGGTACCAATTGTGCTAATTATCTGTTTATAGCCGACATTTTTAGGGATGGCTTTCCCTCTCCATTAAGTAGCTGACCAGCTGGCATCTTGGTGTTCCTCTTACTGTTGATCTCTGTGTTTCAAGAGTGACTTTTTTTGTTGTTTTTAATGTCCTTCACTGGTCAGGCCTAATTTTGTGCTTGGCCTTTCTGATTTCAGTCTTACATGTTTGTACTATAGCTTACTGCTTTCTGTGTAGTACCTTTCCTCGAGGAAAGAAGTGCTCAGGAAGAGGAAGCATTATTAGAAGTTGTCCTCTAGCTATGCTTATCACTTCTCTGCTGTAGAATTGACTTGCTTCTTCAACATTTTGATTGGACTGAAAAAGAAACACAAGAAAACTCTCTGGGCAATCCAAGCCCACAAAGTAATTTCAAACTAAATGTTAAAATACTTACCAACCATTATTAAAAGTTTCTAAAAAAATCAAAGATCAAATGGATTTAAAGATCTTCAAGATTAATAATATACAATACACAAGAGATGAACTATGACATTAAGATCATAAAGACAAATTCTGAAGAAAACAGTGCTTTGACACAGCATATGTTTTTATCAAGCTAAGGCTAGCCCTGAAACAAAAAGAGGGGTTCATACTGAACAGCAGAAAATGAACTGAAATACTAACTAGAGTGAAACAATACAGTAAAAATGAGCATAGTGTCTGTATAGTCTAAAAACTGGAGAGCCTAAGAGATTAAATGCCCTTCAGACACTGTACAAAAATAATTTTGAAGGACTAATTAATCTGTCATAAGGAGTGGATGAAAATTAGCTGCATTTTCTCCCTTAACCACACATTTTGCAGAATTTAGTAATTTTTGTCTGCTTTTCTGTGGCTATGCAGCTTGTAGTTATTTGCTTCAATGTTAGAAAGTGTAAATGCGCACTAGTTCACAATTATAGGATTTGAGATGAATTTAACTTTTGTTTTACCTGCATAAAGATCTCTGTCACTTGTCAATGAGCACGTAACTAGTTTTCTCTAACATTACTATGTGCTTTTATGCCTCCTCATTCAGAAGGATTCCAAGCGCATGAAGTAAAAACTCTTGTTTCAGGGACAGTCATATTCAAAGCGCATACACAGAAAAGAAAGAAACTCACTGGCATTATTTATGTTTTGATGTTTTTTGCTTAGGATAGATTGAGGTTAGTTGGGAACTGACATGCATATGCAGAAGGACCCCAGATTTGAGCATCCAGGCAAAGTGCAGCAAAAGGCACACTGCAGCTGCTGCTATCAGCCTGGTGCAGTGATGCCCCTGTCACTTCGCCAAGGAGCTGTGCAGAAAATAAATGCTTTATCATTCTACCAAGCAGGACAGGTCTCAGCTTCAGTGGATGCAGGAGTGGAAAAGAAATAAATGCAAATCAGACATTTAGAAAAGTAAATGCTCCTTATCTGTGCCTCAAAATTAATCCTTCTGCTGCTTGATGCTAAATGTTGTTGAAGAGTACGGGGTTTATACACATGGATTTTCTTATATTGAAGATTGATGGCATGGAGAAGTAAGTTTATTACTGGTGAAATATTAGGGGTTTATTAATAAAGTACTTGGTTTTACACAATAATATTTAATTATATTAAAATTACTACTATATAATTTTCTGCCTCCTTACACCCTCAGATTTATTAACATACTTTATACTCATCCTCCCACTAAAAGGTGCATGAATCCACAGTATTCATAATGAAGGAACTGGGAATGCAGCTGCATCACCCAGCATAAGCACATAAACTGTCCCAAAGTATGTGGATTATGTTTATCACCATTACTTGTTAATTACATATGCATTGGGGTATGCTATGCATGTAAGTTACATACTAGTCACAGAACATATCTGCTGAAGTCTTCTTCTGTTGAGAAGTGTTACCCTAGTAGATAGGAGGACCTTGCCCAAAATTTCTTGCTGATCAGCAGGCCATGCTGGCTCTGTATAAGCTATGGCGTTACCTGTGCCTGGAAATGCTTGTGAGCTCCAGGGCCAGCTGGCAGATCCAGCCTCAGGACTTTCCTGGAATGGTGCTTCTTGGCAGAGGCCAGAAACTCAGCAGAGGATATTCCTTTAGCCTATTAGTAGGCATGATCACGTATAAATGCTGGCAAAGGTCCTGGACTCTTCTTAATTTACAATTGCAGGTGCAGCCAACGTGTCCATCAAGATGTATATATAGGCTTTATTTCCCGTATGTGAGTTGCATAGGTGATGTGTGAAGGCACAAGCATAAAGCGTACAAGGACTTGAGAAGCATTAATTTTATGGGCATACCTTGGTCATAAGTGAATTTGATGGATTCTGGGCATATCAGACTATGTGCGCTATAGACACATTTTTAGCTTGAAAATCTCAGGCAATAATACGGTAATCTTAAGAATGGGGCTGAGTCTGCAAAGAATTATTTTAGCCTTTTGATCTTAAGGACATACCCTTCCTTCTATCATTTGCTACTGTGCTTTACTGAGAAGCTATGAGCATAAGATTAACATAGTTGCAAATTTTGTTCATGATCTCCTTATTGCTGTGTTTCCCAGTAGTTTTTCTCATTCAGCTGCTTAGCACACTTATGTTCTCAAGAAGGAATCACAGATGTGGCTTGCTTGTACTGTTGGCCTTAGCATTACACATCTATCACCTAAAGTTTATTCCAGTATAATTTGGTTCTTTCATTCTCTCTGAACATGCTGTGTTAGTCAACTGTACTTCTGAAAGCCAGAGTTTTTTTCACAGAAGATAGAAATGAGAATGGAGAGCTCTAATAAAGAAAAGAATTAATTTCTCCAGTTTGGAAATCTTCATTGTCTTCTGCAAAATCTCGATATTGGATTTCTCACCAGGTAAGAACATTCACAGTGCAACCACTCCCACTTTTTCATTATGTCTCCTCTGCCTCCTCAATGTAACCTTTCTCCAGTTCCTCTTCTAACACTCCGGTTTGATCTCCTCCATGTCTACTTTCAATCCAATTTTACTGCTCTAACTTGTCTGGTTCTGCTGTGTCTCCTGCTTCTGCTGCCTTTCCTTTAATTCTTTTTATTCCTCAGAGTTTAATTGCTCAACATTTGTTGGCTGCTGACATTGTGAGGCAACCAGGCGGTGTTTGGTCTTTAAGAAAAGTCCTCATTTTCCTATTATTTTCATCTAAACAGGATAATGGAGGCTCAGTTTAATGTGCTTCAGATGAAGAGTGGTTATTTTATACATCCGCAAGTCCGAGGATCTGCCTGGGAGAATCTCATAGGATACAGCCTTGGAGAAAAGAGGGGTCCAGGCGAGCTGGCTGCTTTTCAAGGATGACTTACTCTGATCTCAAGAATGGTCCTCCAGCAGGAGGTCTGCATGGATGAACAAGTAACTCCTCTATTTGTGAATAGGAACAGGGTCTTATCTTTTTTTTTCAATTTCATCTTTCTAACATAAGGACTATAATTTTCTCTTATGTTTATTTTTGATTTTTCACTGTATTCTGGTCTCTTAATAGGACTCCTCAGTATTTAACAGTACATCAAAACTACATACCAGCTTTGTGTGGTATCTGTTTCTGCAATTTTGTGTCTGAGCTGTCAGGAAAATGGAAAATGGAAAAATACTTAGAAAAATTTGGGGAAAAAAAATCCTTCTAACACTAAACAAAAGCTTTATTACAATAAAGAAAATATTTCTTTATATACTAAAAAGTACATAGTATAATATACAAGAGTATAGTAGTAGTTATTAGTTATTACTAATTAGTACTTACAAGTAGTAATAATGTTAGTTATTAATTGTCATTGTTTTCTTCTTCTGTTTTCCACTATTTAGCTATTGAGTATCATAGAATCATAGAATTATTTGGGTTGGAAGAGACCTTAAAGATCATTTGCTGAAAAAAAATTCAGTGAAGAACAAAAAAGGAATATTCCCTTGATGAACATCCTGTTCATACCATCTCTGGTTTTCCTCAGTACTCTCTTATTCAAATTATACATAGCAAAGGAGATGCTGTCCTAGGTATTAACTGAGCACCCCATCTTCATGACCAAGATGTACATCTAAAATATTAGTTCCAGTGCTGCTGAAAGCATACTCTGAGCACATCCCAATTCCATACTGGAATCGTGCACCAGCCTCACCTCTAATTTTTCATTGAAAGCAAATCTTGGCTTGCAAAAGAGTCGAAACCACCACTTTGGCCTCTGAAAACATCTGATGAGGATATTTGATGAGCCAGATTCCAAGGTATTTTTGGTATGCTTAAGAAGTAACTTTGGGTAGAGCCCAGACATTTCTGACAAAAATGGTTCATTTGAAAACAGTTTATGCTATGTCCAAGGGAAGTAAGCCTGAATAATGCTTGTAAAAAAAGTGTTTGCATAGGATTTCATTGGTAAAAATGAAAATCAACCCACAGTTCATGGATCCATAAATCCCAATGAAACTTGTTCCAAAGTAGCAAATGGGCACAAAACTTTGAGACTGAATGAATTTAAATTAAAATTCCTTTAGCCATGCAGATGTAATTTCTAATAAATCTAAATCTGTCTCTCCTGAAACACAGTGCTGAATGAGGCAAGTGTCCTCAATGACTTATCACTTCTTTTGTCTTGTCATTGCTTTGGGAAAGGTGACTGCACTCCAGGAAGTTATTTAAGTGGAGGTGCAGATATATAAAGCAACCTTTTGTTTGGGCTAATCACCTGTTTTTCTCTGGTTCACATCAAGGAATGCAACTTTGGCTTGGACCAAGCCCATGAAGAGTTTTGGAATCAGGATTTCAAGATAAAAATAACTTCTTAAAATCAGAAGTTACTCTGATGGAGTTCTGACATTGGCAAGAAATATTCAAAAGGTGAGAGGTGATCTAACAGGCTATTATATTTTATGCATTCTTTTTCGTTCTATTAATGATGTATAACAGAGTTAATATAGGTAGTTTAAGAAAAAAAGGTGACAGGTTAATCTGGGAAGAAAATGCTAATTCTTTACATTTTATGTGAAATATTTATCTGGCTACATTTTCCCAATACTCAACTTTAACTGCGTATTGCACTTTGCTACATAATTAACCCCATTTTTAATTTATCCTTTCTGAGAATCAGACTGAACTTTGAAAAGTATAACTGGACTTTCAGGAAACGATGGTTTCACCACTGTTTGTGTACCTGCACCAGCTATGAGACGAAATGGTATTTTCTCCATGAAAACTGAGTGACAGTGGAGCACTGGAATGGGCTGCCCAGGGAAGTTGTGAATGCTCCATCCCTGGCAGTGTTCAACGCCAGGTTGGACAGAGCCTTGGGTGACATGGTTTAGTGTGAGGGGGGTTGGAACTAGATGATCTTAAGGTCCTTTCCAACCCTAACTATTCTATGATTCTATGAGTCTATATCAAATTAACAAAAAAAATATTGGTCCAAGGTAAAATTCTCAGACACAAAGGCTGTATTTAATGTGTGTTACCTTTCCACGTGTAATCATCAAATTTAATAGACTGACTTTAACAAATTAGTGTAACTTTTGGCAATAAATTTAGATTTATATTGAAATGTAGACATAATATTACTGCTTTGTTTGACTTTTGTGCATCTGATGCTAAATCCCACCAATTCAGGTGCCTGTAACAAATCTATAACACTGAAAACCCTGTAAGAAATGGCCAAGTAACTGCAGAATGATTTAAACACTAGAAAAGCTGAAGATAAAAGACTCTGAAGGTTCACAGTATCTAAATATTGAAGGTAGTTAAAGAAGTGACTTGAACATGGATTATTAATAGCTCACTCTGTTTGTTGAAGGTAAAACAGAATATATTGGTTGGAAGCTAAACAGAGCAATTAAAAATATATGTTTCGAACAATGACAGGAAACTGATAAATGGTAGAGAGGTCCTGAAGCGTCAAGAGTTGTGGTGGATTCTCCATCATCCATTGTAAATTTATAAGTCAAGCTTGACAGAACGTTTCACTGGATCTTTTCTATTTCAACAGCAGCGGCTGAAAAGACACAAATGTTATGGGTGAAACAGTCTCAACTGGTAGAATTTTTACTTGGTTTACTTACTGCCGATAAACACCATCTTCTGATTAAGGTGTTGGGGGGTGGGTGACATAAATGAGAAAACAAACACTTAAGTAACCCACTTTTCTTCTTCTTTCGCAGGCTTATCTTAAGGCAAACATCTCTGCTCTCTTCTTATTCGTGCCATCTCGCCTTGTTTTTGCTGTGGATTATACTCAGTTCCCTCCTTACTGAGCCCATAGGCAGGTCCTGTGCCTGACAGTTTCTTTCTGCTCCTCCTTCCTCATTTCTTCCCTGCTGCAGTGAGGGCCACCCACAGCCATGGTCCCTAAGGGGTGCCCCTGCCATGGCATGGGTCACCTTGGGGTGCAGTCCCTTGAGATTGTCCCCACACTGACATGGGTCACCTCTATGCTCCAAAACATGTCCTTCCTTGTGGCTCCTCCATGCACCTGCCTGAAAGCATCTCCCCATGTGTCCCCTGCCCTTTGCATTTGCTGTTTTTTCCTGAAATGCATTTGAACAGAGGCACCATGTGCTCTTTTGATGTTGAGGTTTTGGCAGGCAATGGGTAGCTCACATCAGTTTCAAAGCTGTTACCAGCCCAGGGTAACTCATGACCTTCTCCCATGCAGCCCCCAGCTACACAAATGCTGCCAGTTATGCTCAATACAACAGGTATTAAATTAACTTTTATTTTTCATATGTCAGTGTAGCTCAGGACTATGGGCTTTGTAAGCAAACCATATTCCTACCTGTGCCTAAAGCGAGGCAGAGCAGATGCCATTTTCAGAGTTCCCAAACAGCCCATTTCATGTGACTATTCTGTCAAATGCTTCCTGGTACCACAGAATAAAGTCCTGTTTGGAAGCCCCATGTTCTGCTGATCTTATGAGAATTATTTTCAACTACTTTGCCAGCTTGTTCTATAATGACAAGAAAGCATACCCCATTATGTCAAAAAAAATGAGGTAAAAATGTGTATTTTCTCTGAAACTAAAGGCAACCTTTCCATTTGTCTTCAATCATTCCCTGTTTGCTTGATCTCAGTAATTCAGAACTCTTTGCTTAGTCTTTAAATCTTCGCTGCTAGTCACCCACTTGAAAAATTGTCCTATTTCATCAAGGCAGTTATGCCAGTACATAACTATAAACACATGTATTTAAGTTGAACCTTTTTTATCAGAAATGGTTGTCTAAATACCTATATATAAATTAGAAGTTTCATTCTGTAAGTTTCTGAAATAAGCTCTTTTCTGAAACACAAATGTTGCTACCCTTTTGTAATCAACACTCCCATTGAGTACCTTTAGCTGTCAAGATTTGGCCTTGAAACCTAATCTTTTAGTGGATGTCAACAAACTGAGCACTCTGGTTATGGGAGAATGAAACCTACCAGTGACATTTGTTACTGATGATGTGGGGACCTGATAGATGATTTAATTTGAGAGTGCAAATTCAATTCCTGACCCACATGTCACTACACAGAAGGTTTATGTAATTATCATTAGAGTGTTGTTATTTATCCATGTGTAGATCCTGCTGACTTTTTATTACTTGCTGCTAATGTTGTCATTAAAAATGCATGCCAATTAACATAATTTTAAAAGCAGTCATGAAAAAATATCTGATTTTGCTTTAAATTTCAATTAGTTCTTTGACTTATTTTTCTTTCTTTTCAGCATTTGCAAAATAACAGTCTGGGTAGACAATGGATAGCAAAATAATAGGCGAGTCCAGTAATTGTCTTACTTCTATAGGTAAAGGTGACAAGTTTCTCATTTTGTGCTAGACAAATCATGTGCTGTCATCAGTTTTCGGCCAGTCAGTTCTTTTTACTTAAATAAAACCCCAAGCCCTAGCACAGATGGCATATCTTGTTGCAGCATTACAGTTTCAGGCCGTTCATGAATCACTTGAGTAGGTAAAACAGCATCTGTCAATTTTATTATATTGGATTTATTGAAACCGGGAAATCAGTAGCGTGTAAGTATGTATTAGTCTCTCCTTGGCATTTTATTGCAGTACTCAGTTATCCAAGATGGCAAATTCAGATGTGTTTACTAAAACCTTTAGATATGTATTTTTTTCCCCTGCTTCACTTGGCTGAGTAGGCTTAACAATCACAATTTTATGAGCCTCTGTTTCTTATGACAGTAAAAGCCTTGACATGTCCTTTTAGATCAGCTTTTCAGAGCCTTACACAGAGCACAGGTTTCATGTAAGCTTCAAGATGAAGATGGGATGTGGGGAGAGATCATAGCAGGGAGCTGACTACCACCAATTTTAGCACTAGAAAATACTTGCTCTACTCATGAGAAACCAATTCCCTGGAAATGCTGCCATCTCTCCTGTTCTGCCAGGAGGTCTTGGCCCCAAGGGGCCCACATATGTCAGAGAGAGTTAAGGACCAGATGTCAGGAATGCTGAAATGAACCCATGGCTGGTGATTGGGTCCCTTGGGCAAGACAGTAGGTTGGCTCAAGTCAAAGTTTCTTGCTGAAGGACCAGATCTATACACAGTTCTTTCAGTAATGATATTCAGTTGCACTTAACATGAATAGCACCTTTTGCTAATGCTTTCTTCTATTTTTGCCTTCATTTTGAGCAGATGGGAAATCAGACTAAGCAAGGTTGCAGATTTTTCCTCTAAAAAGCACACTTTTGATTCATTAACAGGAATGTAAATTAAATTTAAGAGTAAATATTAATCATTTTGATACTCTTTGATTCTTTTGATTATTTGTATACTTACAGTTTGTAGTAGGCTTGCAATTATTGATTTGAATAGGGTAAAACTGTGAACTCTTTTAATGCTGAGACATGCATCTAGTAAGAGGTATTGTGTCAGATCCAGGAAACAGTGCGATTCACCAAAATCTGACCTTTTATTTGGCCAGTTAGACCTTGTAAAGGCTGTTTCTGATATTGCCATCTGGGGACACACAAGTCAAGTTACAGCTTTGGTTGCTGTTCCATTTTTCTGGTGGTTAAACTACATTATGTATTGAAAATGAAGGACTTGGAAGTTGGATATTACATTCATAAACTCTTCGGTCTTTGGTCTTCTATTTCTTTTAAGGGTCCATTCCAGCAATCACGCCTGAAGGACCTTCCAGCATTTCCATTATATTTCATGGGCTCAGTAGTGAAGCTGTCCCAGAACCAAAGCCATAGCAATCTCCAGGAGCAAGATCCTGAAACATGACCTCAGCCATATGGAACGGAAGTAAAACACGATATTGATGGAGCTCACCTGAACAATATGGGAAAGAAAATGCTGCCACAGTGACTATTTTTTGTTTGTTTGTACGGATCTAAGCTCTTGAATGGCTTTATAGGGAAGATTTGTCATGTATTTCAGTGCAAAAAGACATGCTGTGTTAGAAATTGGCTGTTACAAATGTCACCAGAAAAGGAACATTCTGCTCATTAAATGGATTCATAACAAGTTCCTCCTCTAAGTGGAAGCTCCTGGACTGTTCAGTTTTCCTGCTTTTTCCCTTTCTCTCTCCTTTTTTTTAGGTTTTTTTTTTTTTCATATATATGCATTCTGCTGTCAGGAATTAGTAGCAGATCAAGTGATGTTTGCTAGCACTAGACCAATATTGTTTGCTGAAGCACTGTGAAATTAGCCAAAGGTGTATAATATACTGCAGTACACTATCTGATACTAAAAGTTCTAGTTTTGATAGCAGTGCACTCAAGTCTTCGAATCACACTTCTCCTCAGTATGAGGAAGGCTAAGGCAAAGATGGTGCTGAGGTGGAAAATGCTCCATTACTACAATAGCAGAAACCTAAACAATGGTGGTCTGTGGCTGGCACATACACAGTGAGGTGGTCAGGGGAAAAGGGAGTCTGTGTGCCAGCCAGGATTTAAGGGCAGGATTCTGAGATGCTGTATCAGGAGAGAGAACAGAAATAAGACGAGAATTGTCAAAGGTTCAGTCATTTTTAATATTCCTTTTATATTAATTTTGATGATGGGGACCAAATTACTTCAAAAATCATATTGATTACTATTTAATTGTGCATATATATCTTACAATGCAAAGCATTTATCAGAAGTGGAACAATGATATGCATATATTGTGATCAATCAAATGCTAATCATAGCTGTGGTAGCCTCCTATTTCAGAGGCCAAATACTGGAAAAGGCTCTGCAGCTGGTACGAAATATATTCAGTGGTCAGAAGTCTGTGACTTCCAGTGCTTTGTTTTAATTCACAGCTTTAAATAAAGATCAGAAACAGCAGCATCATGAGAGCTCTGTGAGAGTAGGTTTATGTGTTAATTTATAAAATTATCCGTTAATAATTTAGAACAAACATTAGGTTTAGAGAAGTGGAGCTTTATCTTCCCATAATAAAATTAAAGAAAAATTAAGAAACAGGTAAGTTTATTTCTTGAGCCAGCAAAGCAATTTTCGTCTGATGGATTAGTCCTATTTAATCAGAACAGTGAGCAGCTGGATAAATCCTCGCTAGTAGAATATTAGGTCATTTGTTAGCCCTTCAGCCAATTACAGCTGCAGCTGCTCTACGATATCTTTTTCTTCTCATCATCGAGCTTCTCTTTTTTTCCTTGAAAACATTAGATGATGAGCCCTCAATAGATAAAAAAGTAGGGCACACAGAACTTACAGCATCAGGGTGCTGGTGGATAAAATAGGGTCCCACTTGTCACCAGTGGAGAGTGTCAGTGAAAATTGTTTGTGGAAATGGAGAGCTGCAGGATGAGGGTCTAGGCCTAACTTGACAAGACAACAGCTGAAGTGCCTTTTTCTCTTCTGCCCAAGGAACTCCTTTCTCTTTTGTAAACCAAACTACTTAGCTCTATGACCTTTTTCATTGTTTTCATTCAGACTGTCATTATAATGGTAATGTTTGTGTTGAGCTGTTTGCTTTTGGATTTAATGGGGTTTATTTAGTTGAAAAGCAAGCAAAACAAGGTAAGAAAATAGCTGGAAAATCGTGTCAGTGGTTTTGCGGTGGTACCAAAAGAAGGGCAGAAAAATCTAGTCAAGTTTATGAATACTGTCCTGTGTTTTTAATTATTGTGTTGTTGTCGTTATTCCCCAGGACTAGGGTAAAAGCTATTCTTCCTACAGCATTAAACAACTGTCCTGTGATTCACAATGTGTTTCAAGTACCGTGTGCAGTTTGGGCACCTCAATATAAGGATATCAAACTATTAGAGTGTGTCCAGAGGAGGGAGACCACGATGGTGAAAGAACTCAAGGGCAAGACTTATGAGGAGCAGCTGAGGTCACTGGGTTTGTTCAGCTTGGAGAAGAAAAGGCCAAGGGGTGACCTCATCGCAGTCTACAACTTCCCAAGGTGGGGAGCAGAGAGGGAGGTGTTGATCTTTCCCTGGTTACCAGCGATAGGAATGAAGCTGCACCAGGGGAAACTCGGGTTGGACACTAGGAAAAACTTCTTCGCTGAACAGGCAGTCAGTCACTGGAACAGGCTCCTCAGGAAAAATGGTCACGGCATCAAGCCTGTCAGAGTTCAAGGAGCATCTGGATGGTGCTTTTAGTCATATGGTTTAGTTTTAGATAGTCCTGTTGAGATCAATGATACTTACGGGTCCCTTCTAATCTGAGATATTCTATGATTCTATGAAATATTTAGACTGTGTCATGCAAGTTAAGTTTTCTTTTCTAATTGGTTGTGCCAGATAGGTGGGAGTCTGTTTCTTCAGTGTGCTCTAGAGGAAAGAGAGAGGTATATTGGTAATTTTGGTACCCAAAGCATCCCTTTGTCCCAGTCACTGTCCTTTCTTAGATTCTTCCTCCTCCCAGGCAGCCCCAGCTTAGTCAGCCATGTTTTGTACCCTTTCTCACTGGCCTTCCTGTGGCTTGCAGGGAGCTACTGGCCTATAGCTTTGTAGCAGCCAGCAGCAGTTGGAGTTTATGGGATATTCAGGTGGCCAGTTATACTTTGCATTTTATTGACTAGTTCTGTCTGGTACACCAGTTTTGTGCTATGGTGCATTCCTGGTTTACTCCACATAGGAGTGTATGTATGTATGTGCTTTATCTTGTACATGTTATTTTTGAATTATGTTTACACAAGCACGTGAATATGAATCAATTGAAGCTTGACATTCCTACTTCAGGGTAGAAATAGCTAGTCAATATGAGCTGATATTATAGATCGGGCTGTTTGCATGTCTGTTATGCAGACTGTACAGGTAATGAATATCAATACACAAGACCCTGCTGAAATGTTTTATAGTCAAAAGCCTGGAGAGTTTGCTGAACATGGGAGGCAGTCTCCCATGTTGGAAAGCAGCTGCCAATATTTTGGTACAATAGATTCATCTGTAATCTAAAGTATATGTAAAAAACGAAATGTGAAATACTCTGTCTTAAAGGGAAAACAGGAACATATGTTTCACAGCACACTTCTGACATGTGGTGTCTCACACTCCAGAGTGATGCATCAGATGCAGAGCTGGTGTTACAGCTATGGAGTTCCACAAAGAAGTAGAGGCACGGTGGAGCCTCTCTTCTACTGGCTTGCACTGCTACCTCCTCTGACTCCAGTGGACCTTCTCTTGCCCTGTCCTTAGTGGTTTGAGATCTTACGTAGTTGCTCTGGTTCTTGCTTTTAAGACTTGTTCTTATCAGATGTTCCAAGGAGACAATTTGTATTGAATAGCAATTAGGAATGGATAATATGTCATTATTGTAAATCAGGATTACTAAGCATTCACATCACCTTAATTATAATATTTGTAAAAGAAGAGACCAAATCTGTGGCTGAAAATTAAGACTGACAATAAGCCAATTGTTGGCTTTATAACCTGGCCCCTGCAGCAGTTGCAGGGTACAGCTGGGCTGTCTCGGGGGACCAGAGGTGGAGCTGTGGCTCTGGAAGCTGTCATATGGCTCTATGCTCTCTGAGACGTGATGCAGAAGGATTAGTTGGTGCCTCCTTACTAACAGCAGATTGACTGTGCTGACTGAGGTGCTGGGGATGACTGCAGCACAGGCACTAAGTCTATTGTTTGTAGCACATAAACCCACCTGCTTTGCTTCTCTTATTCCCTAAGTCTGTGAATTTGTCCACACATACCCCGAGCAGACATGAGCTTACTTCACTGATGCTAGAGCCTTGCTGGAGCTACATAGCCATGTTAATGTATCTCCAACCTACAGCAACAAGATATTGATTCTTAGCAAGGCTTATTAGCTTGGGCTCAGCTTTATGCAAGCACAGCTATCAAGCAATCATTCAGAGCTTGCTTGCTTCTAGCTAACTTCAAGTGTGGGCAGAAAAACATAGTGACTACAGCAAATGGCATGTAGACATCACTGAGTTCCTCATGGTTTTAAAAAACATGATGTTCTTTTAACACTTCAATTTGAGAGTGAGTGATCAAGTTAAAAGGAAGCAAACTGATGAATCAACTCTCCCTGTTTAGAATGGAATTCCTCCTAGAAAAGCTGTTTGGTTTATATTTTAGGGTTCCTCATATGAAATCAGTCATCCACAAGCTGCCATTTTTTCTGTGTCCAAGATGGCATTTTACCGTTTTGAGATGAGCTTCCCACTGCTTGCAGATAGAGAGGCTAATACAGTGCCAGGCACAGGGTACCAGGGGACTGATTTTTTTTTGCCTTGATGGCAATATGGGAAGAACAACAATGAAGTTCTATATACACAGTGAGCTACATAGCGCTGCAGCTCAGTTTACACTAGGAAATAAGAACTACCTGCTTAGGAAGAAAAAACTTTTGCCGCAAGGGGACGGAACCTTGCCCCTGTGAAGCATAGCTGGGGATGCTGACATAAGGGCTACCAGCCTTTATTTTTGTCCCTCATTAAATAAATGAAGTTAGAAAAGCAGAATGGTGGTGTGAATATCTAAATTCATAGACATGAACAGTAATATTGTTCCACATTTCCTACCTTGCTTATTAATGCTTTCTGGAAGATTAAGGAACAGCCATTTTGATTTTTATTCAATGTGCTATGATAAACCTGAAGAATATTGAAGATATTTTGAATTCTCCCTTGGCACTACTTCATCTAACAGAACTCCAATGATTTTATATTTAAAACCTGAACTCCACTTTCTTTTTCACTTTCAGTCTGCCTCACAACTACAGCTCATTTGACCTATGCTATGACTTTCTTGAAAGATCATATTGTAGAATTATTAAATATAAATTCCTTTGCCTTATCAGGTTTATCAACATATTGGAAGGGGAGGTTTTCATTTTCCTTGAAGAAAAAGGCATTGCTCTTTTTAAAGTTGGATAGTTTTCTCAAGTTTAGGGGTAAGTTTATTGGTTTTAGAGGGAGGTGCTATTCCAGTTAGTGGCAAACTGTTACAGTGATTAATTACTGTATCCCAGATGCGTTCTTTTGTTTACCACAGCCAAACACTTTTTATCTGCATGTAAAAACAATTTCATCTAAAGTGGCTACACTTAAAAAGATGTTGACTTCTTCAACAAAATTCTTTGTACAGGCTTGATGTTGATGGTCCATATTGCATTTGAGACCATCCCGTTAGATAGCCCACAGTGATTACAGAAGTCTGGGGTATTTTCTCTTTCCAGGAGGTATCCCTCTGAATATTTTAGGAGACATTCCCTTAGAAAATGGTGTTAAGTTTTGAGCCACAACTTTCTCTGTGACCTGAGTTTTCAGGTGACAATTTGGAAGACTGTAATTGTTCAAGTCATTCTGCAACTATCATGCAGTGGGATGTCACCCAAGAACCTAACAAGACTGAAAAAAAGATGACCAATGGCCTTTCGGGTAAAAGAAATGGCAATTAGTAGGTGAAATTCAATCTTGTATGCATCTGTTCCTTCACTGGATCAACGGAAAGGAATATTCTACAAAGCATGTCACTTGGATGGCAATCTCTTTGGGAAAGGGATCATACATATTAAGTCATGCGATCTTACTATGTATAAATCCAGTTAGGAGCTTCTAATTTTTATTATTGAGTTTAAAAACAGAAGTATACCAATGTCTACCAATTAATGTCCCATACTTCGCAGGAGTTTCTGAGTTTCAGTTATATACTGAATACTTTGCAGGACAGGAAACCTATATTTCCACCAATCCTGCTGCTTGGATATTCAAGGAAGATGAGCTACATTCTTCAAACTGGCAGATCCCCAAGGGTCAGTACCCGGAGCTCTGAACAGAAGAAACAGACTTGGATTTTTCATGGTGTATTCATGTGTATAACTCATCTCTGTCACGTTTATCTGGCGCAGATTGCATTGAAGGCAGTGGCTGTTCACGTATGCGTTGCTTTTTTCAATATTATGTATGCAATGTGTGCATGAGCAGAGTTTTGTAGAACAGGTGGGAATGACACAGCCATGTGTTGCAAGTATATTCATAGACTACGGAGCCAAGAGGGAGGACTATGCAACAGTCTAATCTGACTTATTATATAATGCTGTTCCGTACATGCATAAAATAGCTTGAGGGGAAACATCCCGTTTTGATTTAAACATTCATTTCCTTAGCTATGTTAATCAGTAGTCATAAATAGCAAAGACGTTATTTCTCCTGAGATGATAAACTCTTTATTTGTTGAAGCAGGAGGGTGGTGGTGGAATGCTGAATCACTACCTGGATTCTTCTCCAGGCCCAGGCATCTGTCCTTGACCACTTGCTCTTTGTAGCCTGTGCAATTGAAAGTCTTTCCTTCAAATTTCTTGCCATTTTCTTTTCATTTTTTCAGTTCTCTTGTAACAGGCCCCTTACATTTTACTTACTGTCATATTTTCTTTCACCCTCTGAGTTTATGATCTAGTCTTTGTTCTTCCAATGATTTGGCTTCTGCTTCTAATGTTCAGCTGTAATTCTGTTTCTTCTCCCTCTGTTGTTTGTGTCCAACCTCTATTTTAATCCCAGTCTTAGTTTTGAATATCAAAAGACGAAAAAATTTGCTTCCATATTTATGTTTCTTTAAATACTCCATGGCCTTGGCCATTTTCATGTGTCTCCCCCTTTCAGTGATGTACCTTAGTCACTGTTTTCTTGCAGTCATTCCTAATTCCTCTTCTTGTAATGGCTTTTCTTGTATTTGCAAATAAGTGTTGTTGAATGCAGCCGTGCAGATGACCCTGAAGGTAACATGTACTATCAACATCAAGCCCATAGGAAGTATTTTGATGAAGCAGCCATTGCATTTGATGTGTAGCCACTTCAGATCAAGAATAATGCATATAAAAAAAGCTTTGGTTAACTGCCTCAGTAGTGAATTGCTCCTTCAGGATATCTGAGAGGGCAGACTGCCCCATCTGTCTTTGTCATCTCTCTTTTAATCCTGCTTTCCATATCCTGAATCTATTGACTTAAATATTTACCCAACCTATTTCTGGTTCTCAACAATACCTGTTTTCTGCCCACTTACTAAGATGATTCTGAGTCCAGTAAGCAAACCTGGTTGAGCTCCAGCTCTCATGGGTGTTGTGCAATCAGTGTTTTGGAAGGAATTACTTCCCTTTTCTTGATTTTTGAGTTTTTCTTTCTCTCTGCGTGCTCCTGCAGCAGACACAGGCCTGCTCAGCACCATCAGCTGATGAACTTCTTTTTTTGGCTTGCGACAGGTTGTGGAGAGATATTCAAAATTTCTCCTGGAAGACACTCAAACTGTAACGTGTCAAAATAAAAGGGATTGTTCTTCTGTCTGCTCTTTCTTGCCTCCTAAGCAATACAGAGCATGAGTCTTGCTGGATAGTTGCTTCTCCCCTAGAAGGGATTAAGAAAATATCCCGCCCTCTGGATGAGTTTATGAAAGACAATCCTGAAACCTTTCTGGTACGAGGGAGCTGGGGACAGCCACTAGAAGGCAACGCGATCCCACAAACAGCCAGAGGTAGTATTCCCTCAGTGCTACTTAAGCTGAAACCTGCACTTCTGCTCAATAAAATCACTTTTGTCACTTGTATGTGTAATTAGTAGAGGATCTATTAAAAGTACAGCATTTTGCTTGGGCAGTGATTGCTGCACCATGGAATTTGAAAGGCAGAGCATGAGAAGAGACTGTGGTCACTGCTGGCACGTAGGCATTTCAGTATCCTGCTTCAACAGCAGTTACTGTATTTATAATCAGCTATGTTTGCAAAGCAGGCTGATGGCAATTTATTGGAAAATAGTTAAATGCAAATAATAGTCTCTTGATGATCATTCCTGGTTTCTTAGACCTGAAGCTCTGTATGACTGTGTGAAAGGGATTTGCTGTGCCAGCTTGCTTTTGTGAACCATTAGTAGTAAATAACTTGTACCTGTCATGAATTTAATGCTCCCAAAGCATAGTTATTATAGCCATATGCCTGGACGGATATACAGCTACAAAATAGATGCAGTGCTCCTATTTCACCTTTTCAGCTCTCTTGCAGCTGAGAGACCCAACAGATGGTCTTTTCTGTGTCTCTGTGTTAGAACTCTGTGTAAGACCTGCCACTAAGTATTTTCTGCCTTTTAATTTTCAAGAAAACACGTAAATGGAGGAAATCTTGCTCTATGGGTCAAAAGAAAGGAGCTCAGTTAGCATGGTGCCCTGATTTTGGAGTGCAGCTCAAACTAAGTCCCATACTGCTGTTAAGTGGCCCATCTTGATTATTTTGTCACCTGTTTGGGATGGTGTATTTTATTTGCATTTTTTTCAAGCATTCACCTGGAATTCCACTATCTTACACTCTCTGTAATCACTTTGTCTCCTTCAGTGGCTTTTGTCTTTATGCATGGATCACAAGGACCTTTGCCTTTATTCATTTTTACTCACTTGTGCTTCACATGCAGCCTCTTCAGGCATCAGCCACTGGCTGGAAGCTGGAAGAGAACTATGGTGTCCATCAGAGCAGGTCTTCTTCAGCAGCATGAAAGAGAGGGGGAAAATAGCCTGATGGGAACTATTCTGGCAGAGGGTAAGTAGCTTCTCCTCCTCTTCACTATTCCTCCTGGTTTACTAAGTTTGTGGATCCAGGCAGGTGTAGTTACAGTAGACTCTAACAAGATGCCAAGACTTAATTAAACCTGATAGAAAGGAGAATGATAAAACAATCATTTATGGCTTTGAGAGCATAAATTCATGTGTTACAAGTCAGGATACATTCTCTTGTCTTTGATGGCTATACCTAACAAAAATCAGGCTTTTTGCACGGCTACGCTCCTTGAAGAATAAAAAGCCCTGTCTTACACCAGGGCTTTGGATCCTCACAAGCTACTTGGAATTGTTCTATACTGTGTCAAAGCGCTCTACAAGGCACTGGCACTTGGCTATGGTGCCATAGATATTTTCTTTCATTACCATTGTGCCTGTACATCTATCTGGGGCCTATGTCTGTGTTTGTGTATGTGTATGTGTATGTGTATGTGCATATGTATGTGCATGTGTATGTGCATGTGCATGTGTATGTGTGTGTATGTGTATAGATACAAGAACCATCCATAAACCACAAAACTCATTAAGGAGATTTTCACGTCTCCCGGCTCCATGAAATACTCCTGGGAGGAGAGCAGGGCAAACCTCAGCAGCTGAAGGACAAATCAGTACTGATGGACTCCTACAACCCCCCGAGGCCGTGGTGCGGGGCAGGCAGGGTAACCTGTGTGCCCGCCGGCTGGCTGGGAGCCGGGTCAGGATCCTGCTCAGGCAGGTGCAGAACCTGTTGTTTATTTAACAAGGTTGGTGACAGCTGCTGCTGCCGCTGCGGAGCAATTAAAGACCGTGCTGCTCGGCAGGAGGTTGCCAGGTGCTGGCTGTCCTATGCTGTGACAAGCAGGGCAGAATTCCATGTAAACACCTGCCAGCATCCCAGGCAAACCTCTACTAACGGGCTATTATGTACCTGCCATTAAGCCATTTGTGGGTTTAGCTGACAGCAACATGTGCGCTCCAGCTATCGCAGCAAGGGCTCCAGGAGATAAGATATGCCACTGTTTCCTTACCTCCAGCAGATGCAGGGCCAGGGTATTTGAGGAGCACCAACAACCATGTCAGACTTTACCCTCTCAAACACTCAAGGCCCAGTCCCCAGGTGGGGTAAAATGGTGCTGCACTGCTGACAGCAGGAGAAAGCTACATGACAAAGCTCTATCAGACACAACACCTGCTGTTGAAAACCAGGTGCTGATGTTTCACCATGGGGTCATTCTTCCCCTGGAAACCTGGGGTTTGGGTGGGTTTTCTTGCCTCCATGTGCATAGCAGGCAGGCTTATACATTAGTCACTACATTGACTTGCAAGCGTGTTTATGGTCTCCGCTCTGTTAACTGAGATTGGTACAAATACATTAGTCACAGACTTCCCACTGCAAAGAACAGATGTTACTACTGAAAAAATCAGGTCTTTCAAATGTGCAAAAGCATATCTTAACAATGATTAATGCACTTCTAAGAATGCATATGATGCATAGTGTTTCTGTTACTCTGGTGTATGAGACATCCAGATACCCTGCTGCAGTTAACCCCTGAGACCATAACTCAGGGAAAGAGGCCAAAAAGAGTTACAGGCTGTTCCTTCTTTGAAGTGACTCAGCCAGAGATCAGTAGTGGTCCCTCAGAGCTCTCTACCAGGGCTAATAACTACCAAGGGACCATAAAACAGCTAGAAATGGCTGGATCATGGCAGCCATGTGGTCCCTGCCCTTCTGCCTCAGTGCAGGATCGATGCTGGAGGACCAGGCAGGAGGGATGGGCACTGGCAGTGCTGAGCTCCAGGGCTGCAGGGAAGCCCCTGCACTTGGAGGTTTCTCTGGCTGGTGAGAGGGTCCTGCAGCTTACAGAAATACAGCAAGTAATAACAATCAAAACATGAGGAGGGGGAACCAACACACAGAATGCTTTTCAATCCATTGCCATTCGTTCATAGAATCATAGAATGGTTTGAGTTAGAAGGGGTCTTAAAGCTCATCCAGTTACAAACCTCCCCTCCCCACCAAGGGCAGGAACAACTTTCACTAAACCAGGTTGCTCAAAGACCCATCCAAGCTGGCCTTGGCCATCCAACATTAGACTGTAGCAGTTTGTTTTCCCTGTGTGCTTAAGGGCATAAATAGGTGTCTGCTTTATGAAGTTCGACAGTCAGTGGATTGCTGTTCTGAACTGTGTTTTGTATTGCAAGGAAAAGCAAAAAACTTACCCAGAATGTGGTTGTGGCAACAGTTGCTTAAATCACTGACATTGCTGAACTAATGAGTCCAGCAACAGTGACAGCACTACAGCACAGCTGCCTACCCCCTTCCTGCAAATCCCATCCAATCAGTTCTGTCTGCTGCTCTGTGTATGCTCTGTGGCTGTTTCTCATGTTTAAGCAGATGGACTGCGTGCATGTGCCTGTTGGTGTGGGTAATTGTGGACTTTGGACTGTTAATAGAAATTCACATGTTTAAAAGAGAAAGTTAGAAATTCCTTTTGTTTTGCAGCAAGCCCATCCCAATACTATTGGGACAGGAGCATCCCAGGAGTAACTTAGCCACATTCCTGCATGGGGAAGGGACTGACTCTTACCCAGACTGATTTTCTGTGTACTGTGTATGTTTGCAACAGCAATTATTACATGTGCATTTTTCTTCCTTATCGAAAGGAAAACCTGCAGTCTTTTGCCCCCTGCAGTTCTTAGTGAATACTGTACATAAATGATTTATTTCTTTCTTCAGAGAGCGCTTTGCTGTGCACAGCATCTGTCATCTCGGGATTCCCCCCTCCCCCTCTTGCAGAAGTGAAGCTGGAAGCTGTTTGACTCAATCTGAGCACGACTCAAAGTTGGTTGTATTAATTCCATCAAGCTTCATCTGCTCTTTAGCATTCTCTTTCATCTGGTTGAGGACCTTCATTAATATGCACCATTTGTGATTAAGGTAGCTCATACAGGACCATCACAGGATAATGTGCAGATTAATACACTTCAGAAGTACTGCCCTGTCATTCATCCATGAAATTCAGATTTCTGGAGTTCAAAAAAGCCCTTAAAATAATAAAAAAGTCTTTTTGAATCACTTTTTCATTTTTAATCAAGAAAAGTCATGCTAATAATTGTCCTCTAGCACATGATCTCTTCGTTTGTTGCAGCAGGAGATGAGCAATAAGACAAGATTTCAGCTGAAAGGTGGGGCACACATAAATTAAGATGGATCAAAAAAGCTAGCCTATAAAAAGTGAATAACTCAGTGGGATGCTCTGATCCATTGCTGGTAGCTCTTCTTAAGGGGAGAAAATGTTACTTTAGGTACCACATAGTAGTAGCTGTTAACAAATGCTGTGAATTGTGACTTTTACTTTTTATTTAATTGTTTTTCTTTAAAGTTCAAAGTGGAATTCTGAAACAGAACCATCAGGTGCACTTCTGCGTAAAGGCCAAGGAAATGCTGCTGCTGCTGCTGGCATAAGATAAAAGGCAAAACTGAAATGGGTAACAGGACAGAGAAACTTTGGAAGTAGATGATGTATCAAAGCAAATAATAACAGAGGTCGAGGAGGAAGAAGATTAAAGTAGAATAGAAAAAGTAATCAGAGGAGGTCTCAAGTGAAAGCTGTTGAAGTGTGAACTACATGTTGCTGAGAAGGAAGTCTCTGAACCTTTAAATGCACCTATGTTGTCATGTCTCTTCCGATGGCCAAAACTCCATCCACTAAAGTGAGTACAAGGATTTCAACAGGTGCAGAGCTGGGTCTACAAAGAGCCTCGGCAGCATCACCACTGGAAATGGCAAGTGTCTCCTGCTGGGGCTTTCCTGGGCACAAAGAAGAGCTGGAAAACTGTTGCCAGCACCAAGCACACGCAGCTCAGCTGTGCATGGCCCATGGGAACCCTCTTTTCCAGACGTGCCGTTGCCAGAGGGTGGTGGGGCTGCAGTGGGGAGATGAGGAGGTACGTAAGGCAGCTCATTGCAAGCGCATGAAATGTTTTGGTGTATGGTCATGTCCAGCAGCTTGTAGAGACAAGCATCAAAAAGGATGGGAAGACAGGAGAGTTATCAGCACATCAGAGGAAGGTGCTGCAAATGTGCCTGCACTGAGGTTGTTAGTGCGCAATTGCTTGCTTAGTGAGCAGAATACAGAGAACCTAACTTTATTTCAACCTAAAGTAATAATGTTTATTTCAGTTATTTAGCAACACAGTTCCATGCTATGTGGAGGCCTGTGCCTATGAAAGGATAACTCTGATTTTACAGAATGGCCCATCCTCACTGTTGCCCTCAAATGTTTGTGTTTGTGCAAAGTATGGGGCAATTCCATAGTTTTTATAATGATAGCGTGATTTCCATATCCCATTTGCATTATATTACTTATTCACGTTACCAATCCCACTTAGTTTCTCCTCCTGCATTTAAAAATTTCAGATATGTTATAGCCATAAGGAAATATTGAACATTTATTAACTACTGGCTTCTATAAAAACACGATTTAATCCCTGATGGGGAGCCAGGGAGTGGAGAAGGGTAATGAAGACTTATTTCTGCTTACAGGGATGATGACCAGCCCAAAGAGTGGAAATGAACACGCTGTCACAGATTTCTGTGTGGGGAGAGAGTGCACCACTGGCCCTAGGGCATGGAAGGGCCTCCAAGGAGCTCTAGATAACAGGTGGGACTTGGTCAAGCACCGCGTATTCCTGGTGGTAGAAGAATCGTATATCCTGAATTTATTAAAATTGATTTTTGTTTGAATCTCGCAGTACTGGTAAAAGCAGCACCCACTCCTGGGGTTACTGTCTGCCTTAGGAAAGAGAGCAGGCTGTTGAATGGAAGAAATATGGTTATCTCAGGTGGGATTAGGCAGCTCCTCCATGCATCATGACATTTTATACTTGGAACTGAGGCACATGACAGCAAAGGATGCTGTGATGAAAAATGTAGAGACATACCTTCACTCTTTTACTTCTTCCCCTCTCATCAACCTCCCTTCCCCTGTCTTCTTTGCCAGTTATTGTCATCCGTTTGACCCCCTCTATTGTCCACATCTCAGGTTCCACACACGAACCCTGAGCTTCTTCAGTATAGTAAGAATGAGTAGGAGTAACAAGGGGTTTGAAGAAGCCAAAGGAAAAACCTTCAGTTGAAGCAATGCCATGTTAGTTGTGTTGTGTAAGGTTCTTGTTCAATGAAATTGCCTGCACAATCCCATAATTAATCCCATAATATTAGCACATAGATAAAGTGAAGAGGCAGCGGCTGGTGTTCTGCCTTCAGCAGTCATCAGTGCAGCATGTTAAGTCATCAAATTATCTATCGGCCACAGATAATTTTTCCCTTTGGGAAAAAAAATGGTGCCCACCATTAAGGCACTAGCAAAATAAAATGAGCCAGAAGTTTAAGGCAAAAGGGCAGTGCTTCAAATGTACATTTTATGCTGCTAAAGAGATCCACAGTACTGTGACCAAAATCCCATTAAATGGAACACTTTCTATTTAAATCTTCCCATGACATGTTTCTGGTATTACTGTACCAGGGAGGCACAGAACTGTCAGGCTTAAAGGCTGCTCTTCTTGCCCTCCTTGAATGGCTCTGTGAGCTCAGGCTGTCGCTTGCATTTCAGTGTCAAATGTCTTGGCTGAACAACACCTTGCCCATGACTGCTACTGAACCCCTTAACTTGTACCTTACCCAGCGAGACTTTGGCAGCGTACTGCTCAGGTAAGAAAACTCCAGACCTCACAAGGGACATACTGATGCCATTACCCCTTCTCCAAGCTTCTGTGGGCCATCAGCTTTGCTGTGTCCCTCATGGGATGAGCTCCAGTATAGTGTTTTCAGTGGATGCCTTGCCTGTCTTTGCTGGTGGGAGGGCCTCTGGTAGTGTTAACTTGGCCAGCACTGATTGCTGAGCAATTACTCAAAGGGGAAGTTTTTGGTTGCTGCTTTTGCAAATGCCCTTTGGGCATCCAAGGCATGCTGTGGCTTCTGACCTGCACAGACAAGAGTTTCTCACCACAAAGGGCAGCAAACTGTGGTTAGTTACAGTTAAAGTCTGTGTTTACCCACTGACTACAGTTAAATTCTGTGTGTGTTAGCACCAGAAATGCCACACTTAGCTTTCTTTCAAGGGTTGATCCCAGCATCTTGGATATGCTTAATGCTGCCTTACATTAAACACTTGTTAAATGCTTTTAATAATCCCAAGTGCTGTGTATATGAAGTGGAGTGCAAGAGCTGGTTCAGAGGAGCAGCAAAGCAGATGCTTAACTGAATCTTAATAGATTGTCATCCCAAGCTCCCCAAATATTGATGATGTTACAAACAATAGCATAAGAGAAAGAAGGAATGATAAAATGAAGTCTAGGAGTCTTACTTTGTCCAGTGAGAGGCTAAAATAGTCCTTTTTTTACATCCTGTATAGGAAGGGCAGTCTTTTTGCTCCCAGTTCAAGTGTTTTGGTGCAGCCATCATTGCTACGATGTGGACAGCTATAACACTATTTTCATATTTACTTGGTTTGTAAAGTATGTAGAAAACTCATCAGATTGAGGATTCCTCCTAGAAACAGCTAATGGTAGCCAGTAGATCAACCAGAGTTGTTGTTTTAGTTAGGAACACTTTTCAGTTTTGCATATTGGCTTTCGTATTGTACTTGGATATTGAACATTTCCTTTTGTCGTGGTGTGATCATTTGTCCTAGTCTTGGTTTTCTTGCTTCATCCCAGTGCCTTAGCAATACTGAAAAAGAGAATAACTTTCAGGTAACTATTCAGTGTTTATCTAAGTGATTTTACTCCCTTCTTGCACTTTACAGTGGACATCACAGTTGCTGGTAACACTGATAAGCTCCCTGATGGTCTCAGGAAGGACACAAAGACCTGAATTATCTGGTAAGCACTAACTCAAGGTGTCCTATTTCCCATATCAGTCATTATTTACATTGGGCAATGGGGAAATCTGAATTAATGTTCCTCTCTTCTGTTGGTGAACAGGACTCCAGGATCCTTCCTAATGCTTGCTACATGAGAAGTAAACTCAGCTAACCCGCTGAAAAAAGCCAGGATCCCAAAGCAGCTAAGAGAAGTCATATATTTAAAGGGAAGGGCATGTTGGAATACAGTGTCTGTCAGGTAGCTGAGCCCATACTTTGTTGCAAATATTTTCTAATAGTTTTGCTGGCCAACATTACCATTTATCAAAGCTCTCTTTTGTTTAAGCAAGGCCTTGCTGCCTCACAGCCTGTCTGCTTGGTCCTGCAGTGCAGCCATTGTGCTGAATTTATGACACAACAGTAATTACTGTGCCAAGCCCAACCAGCTGCTGTTTAAAAAAGAACCCCCCCAAAATCCAAGAAACAAAACCGATGGATTGTGCCTAACAATGCAGAATTAGGTGGTGGAAGACATGGAAGCTTTATGCAAGTGCTAATGTTCACCAGACTAGCAGGGACACTGGAAATGAATGGCAAAGTAGCATGTTGAATAAATGTCTCCTCCAAGTTTGCTCCATTGTAAGAGCCCTTCTCAGTGTAGAGTGTTGCCACAGTATAAGGCACACAGAGAGCCAAATGCTCACTTTGAGTGAACAAAAGCCTGTCTCCTGCTGTTGCTTAATGCTGTAACTTTTATTAGAAGCAAGTGACAGCAGTTTAGCCTCCCTTCCTTTTTCTAGATGATTACATTCTTAAGCCGATTGACTGTGTTGACTAAAGGCAGCTGTTGATCCACACTCTTTCCTCTTACACACACAATGGCATACGAAGAAAGGAAATGCCAGATTTTGTGTGTTCAGGATAAGCTTAAGATTTTGATTGCCTGAACAGAGATGAAAAATTGGTTGCTGTACCAGGAGCCTGGGATCCTTTGCATGCCTAGCAAAAGCAGGTGTGAGTGCTCTGAGTTTGGGAGCCCAGAACTGAGCCTCCTTCCTAAGGTCCTTTCCCTTCCCTTCCCTCTTGCCCCAGAAAGACTAGGGAATGGGAGCACAGTAATAGCATGTATTTGGTTGGATTTGGGCCACTAAGTCACCAGCCTTCTAAAGGGAAAAACGAGGAGAATTAGTGAATCAAATAGCCTGCAGTCTTTATACTCTTTACAGAGTTAAATGTATATGTGCAAACAGAATTTGTTCTACTTTGTTTTGTTTTGTTTTGTTTTTAATATAGCGGTTGCTAATTCCTAGATCTGTTTCCACCCCCAAGTCCAGGCAGGTGCTTTGCTTCTTGCTCAGAAGACCTTCAGGAGATCCAGTGGCAGCTGCCCTTTTTGCTGAGGCTTAGGGATGCAATGCCAGTGCATGGGATGTTGATGGTCAGTTCACTGAATTTGCAAGCCATCCTTTGAGCCTGCAAATAGCACTACTATAAGGGATGGTGCTGGGAAAGGGTTCTTTATAACTCCAAAATAGATGAAAAGCTGGTTCTTGGAGAGTACTCCCTTTTAAGTAACTTGTCTGTGTGAATTGGCACAAAACCTTACCCAGGAGGAAAGATGACAGTGGAAGTGGTGTTGCAGCTATAATTACCCAACTGAGCTTTTTTCAAGGAAAAACATGTCTTAAATATCACCTTATCTGCTGTAAATGAATTAAAAAGCCCCAGTCTCTTTCTATAAAGATTTAGAAGACAAATTTCCTGGCTCAGCCTCTGTTGGCCGCAATGCACAGTAAATATGTCAGTTAAAGGTCTCAGGGGAGGTTGGTTTAACAAGAAGGCTCCTTCCGCTGCCTTCTCTCAAGTGAGAGGCAATTTGCTGTTGACAGGAGCATCCAAGAACAAGTCCTCATTTGCAAAATGAAAACACAATGAAGAAAGTGGGTTATCTTTTTGTCATACACAAACCAGTGAAGCAACGTGGCTGCAGTAACTAACCACAACATTCAAATCTGCACTGTCCTCCCTGACTAAGCTGCGGCATGTCTGCTGAGGAACCTCTCCAGCTAATAGGAAAACACACACTGAGAAGTTGTTCCTGGTGAAATCCAACTCAATGCAGCCAAGATACAATCACAGCTTTTAACGGGATGGTCATGCAGGAGAAAAGATTTTGACATCTCAAATTGGAATTTTCAAAAATGGTTGAAGCAAAAGGTACTTCTCCTACTGGGAAACTTTGCCATCTGTTTTACTGCTTTGGAAGCTGAACAGGACAAAGTTCTTTTTGTTGTGCTCCTTCTTACTAGAAGTAAAGACCAAACAACAAGTGAGAAATGCTGGCACACTGTCTTTTACTGCTTTCTCTCTACATGTACCTAAGCTCCCGTTCATATCTGTGTGACATAAGATGATTTATGCAGCTGAAGTACTGGCCAGACATATCACTTGTAAACTGATGGAAAAGCTGCTTGATTCTACGTTGTGCTGCAGTGTGAAAACGGATTTATGCACAGTGGAAGAACTTAACAGGGATGACAATTTGATAACTGACATTGTTACAGTAATTTAATAACAGGAGAAAACCTAGACCAGATCTCAAAAGCTTGAGTAGACATAGATAATACCTCACTGGTAAACCATATCCTGAGGAATGAAAGTGCTGCCAGTGTGCTGTCAAATCAGGAAATTCTATTCACAAATGAAACAAGACACATTAGGGAGGCTGGTGGCTTTCAAGTAGTATGAGTGTGGGTCTGAGTTGGAATAAAATGGTTGGAAGCGTCAGATACCAATGGAATTATCACTCAGGAATAGTGGAAAAATGCTCTATTTTTGTGAACATGCCAGAAAGCTACTTGTTTTAGAAACATTTTGGTAAATTCTGGACCCATTGATGAAGGGATACGGTAAAATACAGTGTTTTAATTTCAACCCACCAGTGCCTGGTTATAGTTCACATAAATCTGTCTCCTGTGTCTGTTCAGATGGGTATTTTTGCCCCAGCAAAGAACAGATGATATAAGGTGGGAAGGTCTATAAGTGAAAAAAACCCCACCAATGTTGACAACCATACTGAAGGGTATAAAGCTCAGTTTTACTGCTTCTCTTTCCAGCACCTTCATCCCATGTGTCTCAAGAATAATTACACAATCAACTGCTACATTACCTCAATTAGAAGAAATTCAGGTTTACCTACAGCTGCCCATGTGGACTACATCTGTTAAAGCTGCTTCTTTATTGAGCTATATGAGCTATTATTTTCCAAAACCCTAGGCTCAACCAGCAGCCAAACTTTTCAGGCAGGGATGGTGCTCTCATAAATAGGAAAAGACAGAAATGAATTATAGCTGCAACTGAAAGCTACAACCCCAAATGAAGCAGTTTGTCTGGACTCCAGGGCACAGGAGCTGAGCATGCAATACTTACCTGGGTCACACCAATCTGGGGTGCACCTACCCCTTGCAGACACCGGTGTGTTTCCACACACCACCTCCCTTTACTCCTTATCCCCTTCCAAGCCGCAGTGACTATGCTGCCCATGTGAATGTACATACATCAGTAACCACTTCAACATGAAACAAAAATCCCAACATAGACAGAAACACCTATTTCATCATCCAGAAAGAGCTGCATCTATTTATTTTGGTTATCTCTACCAGTAGGTGTCATGATACAGCAGCCTGTGAAAATTCTTGGTGTAGCAGGAGATAAAGTGGTTAAATAAACACTAATAATTACAGAATTTCATTTCAATTACTGGATGTCAGTGGCTAAAAGGGTGGTTAATTTTGCTAGATGCTTCCACCTGGACATTTTCCCCTTGTTTTGCAAAACCTCCATCACTGCCCCAAAATGATCTTTTTGATGCCTGTGTGATGTACCCATTTCCCTTGTTCCAGGAACGGTACGTGCCCTTCAGTGGGAGACACTAATAATAGGGTGGGTAAGGGGCTGAGGAGTGACATCCTCTGAAGAAATTAATGATAACCCCTCCTTTGAAGAAAGAAATTCAAAATGAACACCACATGCATTTGCTACATCTAAGAGCAGTCCGCTTAGACGCTTCTGCCACGCATCAAAGCACACTCACAGCCATGGACATTCTTGTGATGATCCTGGTCTTAATCCTTCTGTGAAAAGAAAAAAACCTAAAAGCTATCTAGTGTGACAGATTAATTAAAAGTAAAGGTAATATGTCAGGTAGTCCATCAGGAGCCTGGGCTAACTAAGATCATCCCCGTTCAATAACGTTGCTCTACCCCACTGAAGTTGAAGTTCTAAATGTAAAAACATCATAGCAAAGTATGACTGTGACTCCATGTCGCACTTTCCCATGCTTTTCCCTCCTGCTAGGAAACAGAAAAATACAATAAATAAGTGTGAAAGAATGTCATATTGATATCCACATGCCAGAGCAGGGTAAATGACCAAAGAGTAGGGGAAATGTTTTATCATAGGCAAACCTGTGTTCACAGGCTGCTGCAAACTACGGTGTGACATGAGCTTTCTTTCACCTTCCCCATACCAAGCCTGCAGAGCAGCACGCACACTCTGCTCTCACAGATGTCCATGCAAGCTGAGGATACAAGTACCAGACAGGGTGTCTAGTTTTCAAGCCTTTGCCTGTAGAGACATGTTGCAATTTAGGAATAAACTGAAAACCACGACCCTACAAATCCAGTAAAGAAGCCAAACAAGAGCATAAGAACAAACCCAGCATGAGGTTAAGAAATAACTATGGGAGCGTACAGGGTTAACCATGAGAAGCCTGTGAGTGATCTCCAGTCAGGTAAGACTTGACAGAGCTCTTCAGCTCAGACTCACCAACTGCCCACACAGAAACTCTTCTGAACCTCTGACTTGGAGGGGCTGATCACCCAGGTCTCACTTGGCTGTTGGATGTAGCACAACACTGCAATAAGCACTGCCATCTGCAGAACAGGATCAAACCTGCTTAATGGTTAATAAAACTTCTTTAGTTTGACAAGTGTGGGTTTTACACAGCACACGTCCACCATGTCATACCATCATTCCTGAAGGAAATGAGACAAGATCACTGCCTTATTTTGTTATCTCAAAATACTTTGTGAAGAAGTCCAGTCTCTGTTGAATTCAACAGTGTAATATTCACGAGAAGCAGCTACCTTCTTGTCACAAATAATAACCACTCCAGAAAGGTTTAACATTAATTAGTGTTCACACTGAGTCTACTACTGAGCAACTAAATATTACAGGTGACCATTAGCAAATTATCTAGCAGGTTTCAGCGGATGAACACATCCAAACAAAATGCTTACCCTTTTTTGAATTGGAGGAGAATCAGTCAGTAATGAAAGAGCTTTTTACCTTCGTCTTAGACCTGTGAGCTTTGTAGACAGCAACAGACAGTCTGAACATTCGGTAAAGGCCTCCCAGCTCAGCTGTGACTACTAGAAGAACTATGATAGTGAGAGATGCCTGATCAACTGTCCTGATTTTGGCTGGGATAGAGTTCCCAGTAGCTTACGCAGTTTTGGATTTAGGATGAAAATAATGTTGGCAACACACTGATGTTTTAGTTTTTGCAAAGCACTGGTCAAGGTCTTTTCATCTCACACTATACCACATCAGCTCTGCACTTCATCCAGGAATATGATGGGATTGGTTTAGCTGAATATCTTTCTTACTGTTTTTGTTGCAGTTACAACTGAAATTGCACCTTGTCAAGGGCATCCTGTTCATGAGGTTTGCCAAAGCCTGAACCAGGTAAAGCTGAGGCTTAGGTGAATGCATCGTATTGCTTAGGAAGGCTTTCTAAGCAGGCCTGAGCCCTGCTGTTCAACAAGTGCCATCCCTTTTCCCATTCAAGAGCAGCTCCGATTGATAGCTGCTATTCACAGCCTGGGAGAGAATCTGCAACTTTTGAACTCTAGGTAAGTCTTTCTAATAGTTCACTAACATAAATATAATGAACAAATCTTGACAAGTAAACAGTGCCTACTCAAAATGTGTCATCTTGACTCCAGTAACTCAAAGCAAACAGATCTGGATCTGCAGAGTCCTTTCAGTCCTTTCCTTGGTGCTCATCAGGGCACCTAATGCCTTACTGATTTCTTTCCTTGTATTGTGTCATTCACACTGTATTAACATAACAATGACATCCTCTTATTGGTGAAGAGCAGTAGAAGGCAAAGAAAAATCAGTATCCCTGTTAGTATTCTCATTCTCTCCTACAGAAATAAAAAAGAGAAGAAAATGTCCTTTTATAGTGATGGGGATGGGCATATGGCCTTTTCTTAAGAAAGAAGATTAATTTTCACTTCTTTACATCATAAAAAGTAGCAGCTAGCATGATGCACAGAGTGACAGCTAATAATCACATTTCTCTCTCAATTTCTTGACAATAGATTTCTCTTTCAAGTTACAAAATATCAGTCTGAAGTCCCAGTGGCAGTGACACAAGAAGCTGCCACTGGAAGGTTTTCTAAACTGCTAGTGAAACACCCCCAAACTGCCCACAGCACCTGAGCTATAGCATTTCACAGAGATTTTCCACAAACTCTCCAGCCCAAAAATATTGGGAGTGCAATGACCAGCCAAAAGGCCACCAGGAATGAAAACTTTTCCATAGCATGATATGGTAATCATAACATCCCCCTCCTATGCATGCTGTAGTAATGGATCAAGACATTGGTAACTCTGGAATGCCATCCAGAGGGACCTTGGTAGGTTTGAGGAGTGAACCAGTGTGCACCTCATGAAGCTCAGCAAAGTAAGCGCAATGTCCTACAGGTGGGCCAGACAATCCCCAACACCAGTACAGACTGGGGCATGAATGGATTGAGGGTGGAGAAGAACTCGAAGGCATCAGTGAATGAAAAACATGAGCTGGCAATGTGAGCTTGCAGTCTAGAAAGCCAACCACATCTTGGACTGCATCAGAAAAAGGAGCGTGACCAGCAGGCCAAGGGAGGTAATTCTTCCCCTCCACTCCACTCTTGTGAGACCCCACCTGCAGTACTGTATTCAGCTCTGGGGTCCCCAACGCAAGAGGGATGTGGACCTGCTCAGGCGAGTCCAGAGGAGGGCCATGAAGATGATCAGAGGACTGGAGCACCTCTCCTATGAACACAGGCTGAGAGAGCTGCAGTTGTTCAGTCTGAAAAGATTTTGGGAGACTTCAATGCAGCCTTTCAAGATATAAGACAGAAAGCAACATTTTATGAAGGCCTTTAGTGACAGAACAGGGGGCAGTGGGCTTAAACTGAAAGACAGTAAATTTAGGTAGGATATAAGGCAGAAATTTTTTACAATACAGTTTGCTGTAGTTACAACAGTTTGCTCAGGGAAGCTGTGGCTGCCCCATCCCTGGCAGTGTTTGAGGCCAAGCTGGATGGGGCTTTGAGCAACCTGGTCTAGTGGAAGCTGTCCCTGCCCATGGCAGGAGGTTGGAACTGGATGATTTTAGGGTCCTCTCCAACCCAAACCATTCTTTGACTCTACGATTCTATCAGAACCTAAGTGCTTTGGTGTTTAAACCACTAAGCTGTGACTTTAACCATGTGGGATTTTCTTTTTTTTTTTAATTGAGCATGATTTCAAGCTCTTCATCAGCAACATCTTAAGGTAACAAGGAAATTGGTAGGGAGAACACACAGGGTGTGCTGCCTTCTTTGATACGTTAGTCCAAAGAAGAGGGTGGATTTCCCCTATGGAAATTTCCACACATAGCAGAGGAAATCTGGACTCCACACACTGTAAACAAACACTATCAGTAAGTTCTTGAAAAAGAGCAATCCTATGATTTTGTACAGTGAGACTACTAAAGTTTTCCAAATGTGGACCTCGACAGTTTGCTGGATATTATTGATTTATATTAAATCTACAGTTTTTTACTTGCTTTTTCTTTGTGGTTTAAAGTGAAAAGACAAGAATAAGACTCACAAAAGACATTAAAAACAAAAAAGGATACCCTGTGCCTTTAATTGTTAGAGAACAGATCTGCAAGTGAAGCATGCCTGTAGCTTGTAATTTTCAAGTATCAGGGGCAGCAAATGAACGCTGATAAGGCTTCCTGCTGCCTAGGGCAGTAAGAGCTTTTCTCAGCTAGAAGCTATTTCTCTGCACAGCAAATCCTTCCCTCCCTGCTACAGAATATGAGAAGAAATAAATAGGTCAAGCTTGTGGTGCTGAAGCACTCTGAGTGTGCATCTGCAAATGAATTAATTTAAAACAGTTGAACAGAGACATGTCTGAAAAACTAATAATACTTATCCTTTCTCATTTTCCGACTTTTCCCTAGTGCTTTTCCTGCTATGAGTGCTTCACTGTGTTGTGACTGAGTGTAAAAACCCAAACCAGCACCAAGAACTGATTAGTAACCCTACAACAACAAAGCAGCAGCCTTGCAGGACAAATGGTCTGATTTAAGTTTCCAGGGGAGCATCAGGAAAAACTTAAATTAAAATTATTTTCTAGAAAACCTTGAAAACATTGAACCACCATTTATTTCTAATCGGTTCCTGTGGTCTACCCCGCTGCTGAGTCAACAGTTGTCTTGCCTCTCCAGGAAAACAAGGACAATCCTATCTATGTGCAATCAGTAGACTGGATCTTTCTCCCAGCTTTCCTTATACCGTAATTTTATAGTTGGCTTACTGCAGCAAAGGTGTACTTACAAAAACAAATTATATACATATAGTCACAATAATTAGAACGCTTTTCCATTGTGTTTCCAGACATTATTAGGAAAGAGAACAAAACACTTTGCAGAAAGTATTTTTCTCCACACTTGGAGAAATGAACTGAATTAGGTGGCACAACACAAAGTTTCTATTCATAAAGCAGTTGTTAATTTTACAGCCTTTACAGTTCCTTTGTGCTCCTTTTTTCAGTGGTGAAAAGAGATTGAGGCAAGTTATTTGGGTTAGAGTAAAAAGCCGTTTCTGCACCACCATTTGATCCAGTCCCTGGGACAGCTTAGCAGAAAAAGAGAACTCGGTTTTTGGCACACCTGGAGTGCACTTTACTGGGGCAGGGCACTTCTTTGTTCATTCTTCACTTATTAAACTTTTCCTCACTTTTGTCCTTCCAGTCCTTCCCCTATGCCACTGTGGGGAGTAAGTGACAGGATGGGCATTACCTACCAGCCAGGAACAACTCACCACAGTCTTAAATGGTTGTAGGCCCTGGATGTGTATTTACAGAGCACTGCTATATGCCTGTTCTATTCTTCTGGTCTGCTATACCTGACACCTCTTTAACTGTTTTATTTATTATCAGAGACAGAATATAAGGCTGTGAACAATTGGACTTGTCCAGTAGAGCCATTTCATATTCTTACATTACTAAAACTTACTTCAGTCACCATCTGTGCAGCATTGCTTGATTTCTGCTGTTATTTCACAATTCTTTCTCATGTGCTGGTAACTGTTTTTCAATAGTGGTTGGCGTCAGGGCCAAATCCTGATTCCAGGATCAACTGAGATCAGCTTTTCTTTATATAGAAAAACATATGTCTTCCTTATGAATGCCTTACAAGCCATTCAAAGCCAAATTCAGAGGAGTTTTAACAAATGTATGGGAAGTTTCTAACACAGTGCTAGGAACTTGAGAGAAATCAAATTGTTCCTCATTTCAATGGAGTTTTACCGACAAAACTTACCTGCACTTAAACTGTATTCAGCAGGGAATCAGGTCATTACAGCAAAAAATATTCAGACCCTTCAGTATAAATCTGGTTTCCACTTAATTTTATAGCTGTGGTCATGTACATGTTCATCTGCTTCTCCTCAGTCAGAAAATTCATTCTCCATACAGCTCCATATAGCTTTTGAAGTGTCAAATACTTGCTAACCTATGCATTGTCCTTCTGTAGCTTTAGATCCTCATCGTGGCCGACACAGTGGTGCTCTCCTTCGATGACAGGCAGCAAGTTGCCAATCTGAATAAAAACTTTTGACTCCAAATCTCCTTTTACATGTTATGACTCCGGTTTCCCAGCTGGCATCAAAAGCAGTAAACGAATTTTGTTAGTTGCTAAACTGGCTGGAATTTCCACTCCCACAGCCCAAGGTTCTGTTTAAAGATATTACCCGAAGTTCCTTGCCCTAACAATGACATCTACCCTGGAAATAATGGAGAGAAGAGAGAAGAATGGATAAATGACTCCTCTTCCCCATGTGCATGTAAGCCTAAAGAGACACAACTCACTGAGACCATGGTCAAGTTTGGTATTTCAGTCTGGGTGGGAATGTAGGGACATTATATGTCATTCTTCCACCATCCCACTCTTTCCAGAAACCCACTGAAATCTGAAGGTCTTCCAGGGCCACTCTCAAGGAAACTCCAGGATCATTGGAGACTTGAGGCTGTCTCAAGGAAGACCAACACCTGCCAGTCTGCACTGATAAGGTTCTGTAGGAGACATTCATCAACCTGAAATACTAATTTAATAAAGATATTGGATATAAGGATAATGATATTCTGAAGGCAGCCTTTAGCAGTCATACTCAGCCTTAAAACAGCCTTACCCTAACAGCAATATTTAGGCTGAGGTGACCAGGCACTCATCACTGAAGATGTGGATAAGAGAAAGAAATAACTTTGAAGTTATTTCTGGATACCTGACTCAGTCTATAGCTGTTGCAAGATCTTCTCCACCTGTGCCTGTACTACCTTAGCAGGTTCAAAGCAGGCAGAGAGTAGGTGGCCCTGAGACCTATACAGCATCCAAGAGGGCGAATTTATTTGTGAAGCTTAGATCTAGATTTGCACACACAAAGGTAGACTGAGATTTACAGTCTCTCCTTCACCTGTAAGTCTGAACTTCAGTACCCTCCTAGAAAAAAAGGAAGTAAAAACTGTAGTTTTTTCCATTCCAAAGAATAGATTAATAAGTCCAGTGGAAACAACTATAGAGTAAAAACCCCATCAGTATGCTGGGATTTGGAATACATAAACCACTTGAGGACTGAAAGCTAAGCATCTGCACGAGCCTTCAGAGAAGGAGGTCTGTTGCTCCTAGAATTGAAGAAGGCCCTAAGTGTTTCAGAGAAGACAGCCAGAAGAAGAGGATATTTGTGCTGTAGAAGACATGCTTGGAGAACTATCAAAGTAGGCTAGGGGTGGAGCAGGAAAACCAGGAGACTAGCCATAGGCCTTGAAGATCATATAGTGACCCCCAACTTTCCTACTTCTTCCTCAAGAGGAGTAATTGGGGAAGACCAAAGAGCAGCCAGAGGGTGGAACACTGAAGTAAATCTTTTTAACATCGTCTAGCCTTTTGTCCTTACCTGAATTTAGCAAGACAGTGAATCTGCCCAGCTGAGAGTCATTCCTGGCTGACCAACAGCTTCTTACACAAACTGTTGGTTGCTGCTTAGTTGGCAATTTGAGGCACACTGCCCTGAACAACAGCACTAAGGAAATCTTGAAACCTAGGCACAGTTACCACTCTTCTTCTCTGTGGAAGATGCATGCCAGAGCTTTTCTCGATAAGACCAAAACAGCGACCTGGCACAAGTCACTGTGACCTGGCACAAGTGACCTGCTTCATCCCCTCCTGGCATGCAAGAAATAGAAGAAGCTGTAGATACTTGAAAGTTGATGGGAGGAAAAAGGCACTTAGCTCCTAACAGGCTTTTGAGTGCCTTGTGACACAAAAGCTGAGACAACTACACATCTATAGTAGAGACAAGATACAGGCTTTCATAAGAGTGAGAAGACGGCGAGAAGATGTTAGGAGCAAATGCATCTCTCAAGTGATGGGCAGCAACTAGTAAGAATTTGCAACAATATTCTCATATGCAAGAATAAGTGTCTTTAAAAAGACATCCACTAGATTTTTAAGAATAAATGGAGAGTGGCAAAAAGGTTTTGCCTCCAATTATAAAATGCTAGTGGCTCGGATCTCATGATTTATTGACCACCTGCTTCTGGCTCCTACTGATCAAACTCTTCATTAATGTAAAGCCGTAGCTAGATCAGGCTACTGGATTTACTCAATAATTTTGAGAAATGAAGTTTGGGTGTCTGCATGAATTGGGCTGCAAGGCTCTTCTTCCTGTTTAAAGGCAATAACATCTAGAGATTTAAATGCTATGTCAAGTTAAATGTTATAATGTTTCACAATCATGTATTTAAACACAGAAATCTGTTTATTTACCCAAACAAAACAGAGGAAATGATTCCAGCCCTCAGGTTTTGAATTCTCATTTAAATATGTGAACATCAGTCCACAACTTAGAGATGTTTGTGTATCTATGTACCTCCAAAATACTCATATTTCATAGGCTTTTTCACATTAATATTCACCAACAGTATCACAAAAGTTCTTTTTCTTTTACATAACTGTAAGCAACAGTAATTCTAGAAACACTAGAGAAAAAAAAGCATAGCAATGTCCACAGTTACAAGAAAAAGTGCACATTACTTGGTCACAATCACAGTCATTACTTGGAAAACTATATGTAACAAGTAGATATAAAATATCACTGATGCCTTAAACTCATTGTCAAAAACAGAATTACATAAAATTTTGTACATGAAATAAGGCAAATTTAGGAATGCACAAGAAACTTGTTATTCAACAAAAGCTAAACAACAGAACAGATAGTACAGTAAGCATAAACTAAAGTACTTTTTTTCTATATACTTAAAAATAAGCCTGCCGTAGTGCACAAAGAAAACACCATTAATGTGTAATCAATATTATAAAATAAGAAATAGAGGGGTTGGGAAGAGTGGGGAAGGGAAGAGAAGAGTTTTATTATAGTTGCAGCTGCATCCATTTACAGTTTTGTACATGTTTTAGCTAGGCCTGGGAATTATACAAATCATACCAGAAGTGTCAATGAACTTCCTTGGTAAGAATTTTGTTTAAATTAAGGAAAAGAAAATAAATACACACAGAGTGCAAATTTTCAGATTGTCACTTGCAACCTCTTAACATTCATCATCTACATCCAATCACAACTAGAGGGACTTGTATAGGACAGCAGCAGTGATCATGGAGTTAGATGAGCTCACCGTAAGAAATCAGTTTCGCTTTTTTATTTCTCAATGATATGTCTCTTTTTTAAAAAAACCCTCAACTCTTTATTAATTGCTAATAAAGCTGCAATATATTACAGAATGGAGTTGAGAATGGTATGAATGCAGGAAATGCATGCTTCCTTTGGAAGGTATTCCATAGATGACAATTTACAGTACACGGGGGAAGAATTATCCAGCATCAAGAGTTACTTTTTGTAGAAAGAATATGAAGTTGGGGGGAAGGGCACAGTCAGGGGTTCAAGAGAGGAAGGGGGGACTTAAAATAGCTCCTCAAAACATTTTCAGGACCAGTGAAAAAGTTTACCAAAGTAAAAATGAAAAATCTTGAATGAAAACAAAAATCTCTTGTTTTGTTTTTTATAAAAATTACATTTTTTTAAAATACAAGATCCTTTTAATTGCAATTGTGCCCTGTAGCAACAGGACATTTGGCAACGTTTTGCCATATACTGCAGCTTTAAGTCCAATGAGTCAGTATCACATTCCACTAATATTGCACTTGGATCTTGAACCATATACTTTTAAACCATCACAGCATCTTCTGTTTCCTCCACTTGTTAGAACGAGTTAATTTCTAGCCACTTTTTCGATATTTATGCTGACACACTAAAACAAAAGCAATAGGCTGGACACAGTAAAGTACCTCGGAAGTACCAGAGGTCGAAGTTCACTTGAAGCACCTTAACACATCACTTTATGGATCAAGAACAGTGTGGCATTATGGTAATTAACTCTCCTAAAAGACTGTGCAGTAACTGAAGTGTGTGCTTTGGGAAATCAAAATGTCATTAGTGGAAACTCTGAGATAAGACCAGGCCAGTGTGAAGGTCACATGACTCAGTTCTGCTGCAAAATAAGGTTTTCCAGTTCATCTGCAGAACGCAATAAAAATGCGGCTGATTCTCGATACCCTGCCACAAGCTGCCTCACTGCATTTATTTCAGTTGGACTCAGCTGGGGTCTAGAGCTTGAACTGCTGGAGGATCCAGAGCTGGTTGCTAACTGCCTCTTCATACTGAGATCTGTTGGACCTGCAGATAACAAAGGAAAAGAAAAGAAGCTTCAGATCTGCTGCCAGAGAAGTTTCACAGGTTTGTAGCTACAAATGCAGAATAGCAAAATCTGCTCTCTGCTGGGTGCCAGTGAGAAGTAGCAGAAACAAGCAAAAACTGCCTTGCTGCCTTGACAGGAATCACGGCGATTTATATTTATATATGACAAAGACCCTTTAAGTTCTACTTACATAACATGAGGGGCAAGTCCACGATCCAAAGAAAATTATCCTCTGAGGGGCATCCCAACAGCGTAAGCCACTTGCAGCCCAACACTGCCCTGGGATCTGATGCTCGTGAGCAGGCAGAAGGTTCACCTCCTGTGCCTCCCCCAGCTCCAGCTGCCATTGTAGCCTTCATGGCAAGCTGCACACTTGCAGTTTTTTATCACAGAATATCAAACTTATGTTCTCCTGATTATCTATTCTCACATTTTGTGCTTCAATCAGCATGCAGCCAGACTCTGAATCCCTTACAGATGCAGATAAATGGTCATTCACTTGACTAGCCCTGACACTATGTGATTGCTTATATAAATAGCTGGACATGAATGAGATTAGGCTGGCGACAATCTGGCTGCCTCAGTGAGGGGTACACCATCAACCTGCAGGGTCTGCATACAACTGGCAGTATGTTGCAAGAATCTTGTAAGGCCTGATCACTGACAAGAGAATCTGCAGCAATCACCATGTTGCATTGGCAGCTTATACCAATATACTTAGATCAAAGAATATTCACAAGAGCATGTATGCTGCAGAAGACAGCACTCCCGAGGGCAGTCTGCAGGTTACTGTGATGGGCGAAAACATCTGCCATTATGCAGTTTGGCTTTGTGTGGAATTTCCCTGTTTGACTATAGTTAATAATCAGCTAAGATATATCACGCTTTGATGGGATGTTTGCATTTTCCACTTAACATAATACATTTTTTACTTCCTGGAGTGTAAATCTGGACAGGTACAATTGGACTGAGGACTTTTTTAAACATAGAAGGATACAGATGGCAAGTGTGCCTATCAAGTCTCTTATAATGTGTAAATCATGAAAAATATGACTCATTCATTTTGACAGTGTAGCAGATCCATACTTTTGGCATGCAGAAGATCAGACTAGCCTGATCTTCATCTTAATACTCTCCTAGAAATTGGGATCAAGTTATCCAAAGCAATGTATCTTGCTTCCCAATGAGAAAAATGTCACTGTTCAACCGTCCTGCCCAGGACACGGGGGGACCTGGGATATGGCAGGGGAGCAGAAGGGCAACAACACCAGCTCACCGATGAA